>WNYA01001187.1:0-85504 GCA_019512145.1 Engystomops pustulosus
AAAAAAGGCTTTTCTTGTAATTTATAGTTCTTTTTTTTTTAATTTTCAAATTAGCTCGAAATGGACATTATTAATGAATTCCCTATTTTGTTTTGGTCGCTTTGATATATAATGTTTATAGTCTCGGGCAGAAGGGGCGACTATGGCGAAGCTTTTTGTAGTGTAGCAGGGGATTTTTTATAATTACTTTTGGAAATGTTATTGTATTTTTATGAATATTTACCTGTGACTGGGGATTCGGATCAGAACCGGACTGGGTCTAATTAGACCCAGAAGCTCTGTTTAACCCCTTTCGACCAGGCGGTCATGTGAGTCTATGGAGCCGGAGCGGACGCAGCACACTTGCTATGAGTTTGGTCTTAAGGAGTCTTCAAATATTAAAAATACTGGTCTGTCTATCACAGCATATAATTCATGCAGGACACGTGGGTGTTTGCTTATCTGGGCCCGGGGATTTCTCTATTTTAGTGGTTGTGAGGTGTCACCGTACCTCTTCCTGGTTCAAGAAGGTGACATTCAAAGTTACCAGGGGATTTTCTTGGGTAAAGACATTCAGTAGATTGGCTCTTTCCTCATCTCCCTCCACCATGACCCCCAGGTTATTCCTCAGGGGGCCCACACTCTCCATATTTAGTTTATTACATATTAATAATTTAGGATTATTTTTACTTTCCTTCATGATATTTCCTTCAGTCTCTATTATTTGTTATGTGTTTTGTACAGAATTTACTTTTCTCTTTATAATCCTGTAACGCCTCATCGCTACCTTTGTGTATAGCGGCTGCTATACGAATGTTTGCTCGGGATGTATCACTAATTTGCGCCTAAAAAGTCGCAAAAAAGGCACAAAAATGCCCCTACTCTGAGCAGTTGCACTTCCAAAAAACTTCACTTTTCATTTCTAAATTCATAGGTTTTCGTTTGCCAAATGAAGAATTCCCTCTATACAACATGGAAAATACTTCGGAGCAGTTTTATAATGTAACATTTCTCCAGTAACGACTTCATCATTGTCTATGGGATCATCTCTGGGAGTGATTATTGTCTTATTGTACAGATCTGAGAATATTATCAGTCTCTAATCTCTGTACATTATAATAAGAAAGGCAAAGACTCATTTCAGCAAGAATTTTTTTAAATTTTTTTTTACATCTCTGCGGTGGATTCGGGTCCGGCCGGGATTCATTAAGGCAGTTCCTCCGACGTCCACCAGGTGGCGCTGCTGCACTGAAGTCCGTTGAAATGCACTCAAGTTCACCGGCCTATTCCTGGTGAAGGTAAGTGCAAGCTCCGCGACACTTTTTGTTTTTTAAATGCGGCGGTTTTTCTGAATCCGGCGGGTTTTCGTTCGGCCACGCCCCCCGATTTCCGTCGCGTGCATGCCAGCGCCGATGCGCCAAAATCCGATTGCATGCGCCAAAATCCCGGGGCAATACAGGGAAAATCGGCGCAAATCGGAAATATTCGGGTAACATGTTGGGAAAACGCGAATCGGGCCCTTAGTAACTGCTGGACTTTTCATTAGTGGGGGAGGCTGCTGGACTTTTCATTAGGGGGGAGGCTGCTGGACTTTTCATTAGTGGGGGAGGCTGCTGGGCTTTTCATTAGTGGGGGAGGCTGCTGGACTTTTTATTACTGGGGGAGGCTGGTAAAATTAGGGGCTCGGGTATATAAAGTAATAAACGTTCTTTATCTGCTAGGTTTATTTGTAGATATTGTGATCTGATACTTTTTGACCTCTTTTGATGCTGTTCCTTTTTATCGATCCTCTCCTGAAGATCCGATCTCATATCTGTCCTTTATCTTTGGCCATTACTTAGACCTTGACTTCTTCCAGAACACCTTGGTCAACTCTCTCCTGATCAGAAACTTCTCCGGGAGGTGATGACCCTGTCATGGAAAAGTCCATATTCCTCTATAGAGGTTGAGGATGGATACTAATCAATTACTTAGACAATACACTTGGGAGTAGCCCGGAGCCAATTCTTTGGGGTCCAGACTTTTATTAGTTTGTTTTTGTTTTCTAAGAGTTGGACAAACCCTTCAGAAAGCAAAACCCATGTACAGAATATTCAGAATTCAATATCTGTCCTTGTATAAATACAAAAACACAGAAAAATAAAATACATATAAAGCTGTAAATGTGCATGTGACTGCTTCAGCCAATCACTGCCCTCAGATAAATGCAGGCAACACATTAAAAGGAAAACTACCATCAAAATCCATCATGATAAACCAGGGACACTTACTCATAGATTCAGGCACTGTGACTGTGCCAAAGGGGCCCCAGGAGTGTGTTACCTGAGCCCCTCCATGCAGCTGTTACAGTGTGCAGGAGCACTTCCCCCTTCCTCTGCTGCAGTGAGATTACATCAGGCAGAGAGAGGGAGAAGTGTTGGAGCATAGGGAGGGTGAGACAGTGTAATAGCCTGAGAATCTGAAGCAGGGGGGGCTTTGGTAACACCTCCGGAAACCCTTCAGTGTCATTAGCATAATTTAAAAAGTTGATTTAAGAAGGAAGGAGGTCCTGGATAACAAATATAAGATCGGAGTATGTGTCCCCCCTGGGTTATCCTGCAGCATGTTCCCCGCCTTGAGTACTAAGAAATACCAGAAGTCTGACAACAGTCTTTACTACAAAAAAAAAAAAGACTGTATAATGAGGTCAATAAGGTGGAGCCTCATTCTGCATTAGTGATGAGAACACCTTCCAGTAGATGTGTGTAGTGTTTGCAGAGAGTGGGTCGTATTTTATCTACTGCCTCTATGTGATGGTAAGTGGGCGCCTCGCCCCCATGCACAGCGCGGCCCGGGCTTCATCTGCTCATCTGCCTGATTTCCCCGTAGTCTGAGATCCCCGCTACGGGATGGAAAAGTAAGCAACAGCGAGCGATGACTCAGGCAGAGCAAACACTAGAACATCCTGCCAGGCGTCCACCGCCAACCACTGACGAGAGACGAGCTATCATGAGAGCCTTTCCCATCAGCAAGACTTGTGCCTCACTATCTGACACTTTCATTTTAAAGAATTTTTTTTAGTTGATTGTTTTTATCTGTAATTTTCTTTTGAACGTTTATTGGAAAATGGAGGATTTGGTATTTGGAATTTCCTAAGTAAAATTGGGATCTAATAATTTCCAGCTCACCTCCAAAAGGCAAAGCAAGGCATCTGTTGTTTCCTGCTCTGCTGTAGAGTTACAGGGACACGGTTACTAGATTTGACCCCATTGTACCTCTTCAGGAGGTTTAGGAAATGCTTTCTAGAATTTCCTCTTTTGTGTGAAATCTTAACCCATTTACCTATAAAAAAAACCTCATCCAAAGTCATGTGAATATGAGCAAAGAAGAGTCATACTTTGCCTGAGACGAGTCACATTTAGAGGTTGTTGAGAGGACATAATTTCAGGAGTATCTGCAGTTTTAAAGATGCTTTAGCTGATGTATTAAGGAAAAGACTCATTTTCAGAGGCTTGTGGTTCTGTTTCTGGTTGCATTGTGTTTGAAAGCACAAATCAAGCAGAAAGTGTGACCGCACCCATCAGATTCCAGACAGAAAGTCAATCATGAAGAGGGAGGGAGCAGGAGAAGAGATACGTAAGTGAAGAAAGAAGCACTTTATTTTTATATGATATATTGTATCACAGAGTTTGCATCACCTCTCCCCCTGCGGGCGCACCTCTCCCCCTGCGGGCGCACCTCTCCCCTGCGGGCGCACCTCTCCCCTGCGGGCCCACCTCTCCCCTGCCGGCGTGATAGCTGCGCCCCTGCACTTTTGTACTTTGTCTCTCAGCACTAGATAAATACTATTAAGTAAAGTCTGTTTATTTTGCTTTTGCTGCATCTTTTGACAAGCCAAGAACTAAGTCAACAAACTCCGGCCGAGCAGAGACGCGTCATTCGTCACCATCCCTCGCTCTATGGTTACAGTGACGTAGAAAGGTGTTCATCACACATTTACAGCATCATCTTACATGAGGAGCGTAAATTACAGCCCATTATCTCACTGACCGGGGGTTCTATTACATTTCATACAGTTAAATGTGGACCAGACCTTTTCATCTTTGATGATTTTATTGATTTACTTTGTATAACTGAAATGTAAATGTACTGAAAATATTACATATACAGTCCTGGCCATAAGTGAGAGTGACACAAATCTCCTCTTGTCACATGATGTGTCCCTCTGGTCTGTCAGATGTTTATCACATACAGAGATACAAGTGCAATCATATTATGGGGAGCAGAAGCTTTTATTGTCAGGTAGGAGGAGTTACTGCAGCCAGTCAGTATCTGCAGGACCTCTCCTTCTTCTTCAGGACCTCTGCAATTCTCCCTGGCAGCTCTCACTCACCTCCTGCACCAGATCCTGACTGATCGCCGTCCATTCCTGCACTATCACTGCTGCATTCTGTCACAATGTGTTGGGTTTTGTTTGTCCCCCGTCTCTTGATGATGGATCACAAGTTCTCAATGGGATAAGATCCGGGGAGTTTCCGGGCCATGGACCCAGAATCTCTGTGTTCTGTTCCCTTTGCTTTATGGCATGTGCTCCATCATGCTGGAGAAGGCATTGCTCATCACCAAACTGCTCTTGGATGGAGAATGCACCTCTCCCCCGTTTGGTGACTCGCTGCGATACTCTTCCCTGTTCGGCCAGTTTTGTGCAGTGCAATGATGACTGCACGTGTTTCTTTAGAGATAACCATGGGTAACAGAAGAGAAACAATGATGCCAAGCACCAGCCTCCTTGTAAAGTGTCCAGGGGTGTGATTGTTACCTAATCCGGACACATTGTCCCCAGCCCTGTCCTCACTAGCTCACGCACCGGTGTTACTGGGGACATCACTGACACCATGTTACCTGCTCCTATTATACTGCCCAGTGGTGATTGTTACTTACACATGACACATTGTCCCCAGCCCTGTCCCCATCAGCCCCCGCACCTGTGTTTTTTCCCTCTGGAATGTTAGGGAAAACGTGAATATCCTATCTAAAAATTCGAAAGGTAACAAACCTTTACATCCATTTTTATTTGATTCTGAGAATACGACTTACAGGAGTTACAGAAGCCCAATGTGGAATGGCACTAGTTAAGATTCTAAGTTCATAAAATGTTGTTACTGGTGGCGATATGTACAACATAAGCCTTTAAAAGGTCAAAAAATATATAGTTTTTTTCAAATCACTAGAAAATCTGAGAACCTGCTACTAAAACTATAAACCTTCTAACAAAAGAAAAAAAATGATGAGAATAGAAAGAAGACAATTGGCCCCTTAACCACTCACGCTTGACGTATTACTAGGTCAGTTGTCGGCTGTAGGTCTTTGGAGAGGGCTCAGCCCAACAACCACCCAATCTGGGGTTTGTCTGTACGGCTTTGTAGGGGCCCGTGGCTAGCACTCGTCAAACATGTTTCTTCCACTGGGCACAGCGAGCGATGGCCCTTGGCTCAATGCAATGGAAGAAACGGGGGAACCAGCTGCACTGCACTGCCCCCAGAAAAAAACAAAGTACTCACCTTCTGGAGATCTGCTCTGCTCAGCTTCTCATTTTCTGTCTTCTATCTCCAGCAGTAGCGTGATCCAGCTCCATGGCCTCCACTGGTGCTCACAGTATGACATCATAGAGTGCGTCCCGACAGAGCACCCGGAGCGGGGGCACGCTACTGCTGAAGATAGAAGAGGGAAAAAGAGGAGCCGCAGGGAGCACTATGGGGGAGTAGTGCTGGCAACCTATATACTTGGGGAGGGGATACTGTGTGCTGGATTCCTATAGAAATAAATATAACTGTTTATATATATAAATATAAATTAGCTAAATGTGATGTGCGGTGCGCGTGCATGGCATTGGTGTACACAGTGCAGATGTGACTCAATACCATCGAAAATGCATCATAAAAACAATACAACAAGGTTTTTATGTATAAAGACTGACAGAAAAAGTCAGAAAGACCAATGAGACCAATGGATTGTCTGTTTTCAAAGTGCAACAGTTTCTCCTTTGTTGTTGAAAGTACAAAGAATATTAGTAACAACAAACAAATAAAGATCCATTCCCAGAATATAGGTCCAAATCATATAAGAGCAGCTAATAAATGTGTCCTCCTCATACAGTATAGTATCATCCCTCCTATTAGTCCCACACAATAAGGGACAGAGCACAATAACTAGTGGCGGCTCCTGTAGTGACTTGTTTCACAGGGGATTTACATTCCTCATCTTCCCCGAGCAGTGAGCATTGTATTACAGGTGACTGTCTTTATATGAAGTAATATAAGTTATATATGAGGCCGGACCTGGCACGACCCCTTTCCCTGGAATAATACTGGGACTATATTGGTTGTGTGCCCTTGGCATGGGAGGATATGGCTCATAGGAATATACAATGTTACTTGTACTTGTACACAACCTGAACAGTGGGCCATCACTCATATAAACAGAGCATACACCCTAATAGATATCTGCAGCCTCTGATGGAATCGACACCCATAATACCAGGGACTTGTGTTGGGTTTGGGATGGAAGAGGAAGATGAAGAAGCATGAGTTATATATAGATATATCTGAATTCTGCCCCAGTCTCTGATCTATGTGATATAAATTGTTTTCTGACGAGACAAAACTGTGTCTGACAAATGTCATAAAGATATGTCAGGTGTCAGTTATAACATAATATTGGTATGTTCTCAGTCTGGGACTATTTTATTGGATTATAAGGGGGTTTTCATGAGACGCACAATACATCTATCGCGAGGAGAGCCGTAGTAAACACCAGATCCGGCTCGGGAGGAGGACTCATGGTGATGAACTTATGGCCCCAGCCCTAAGTGTCTCAGCGATATAAACTTCATCCCTAGAAGTGATCTATACTGAGGGTGGCATGTCATCCTGGAGTATCCACATTCTTCTATCTACAAAGGGTGGGAAATTGTTACTTATTTTCTGATATTTATGTATTTTGCTCTTTAGTTGATGTTCACTTCCATTAGGTTATGTCCTTATGGTCGCATGGTTATACGTTATATTATCTGAGATAAATCTATTCCTTCTTTGCTCAGTTTCTTTCTGTCTAGTTGTAAGTAAAGATAAAGGAAGGAAGCGAAGAAGGAAAGTAACTGTTGTGTATATAAAACTCTCTTCTGGAGAAGAGGTCATTACACAGGACAACTACTCGACGACTATTACCCTAAAATAGCAGCGGATATATTCTATGACAAAGGACATGAAGGGAAAGGACTGAAGACCTTTATATCCATCACACATCTGTACATCCCATGAGGGGAGATATTATACAGATTACCTATGATAAGACATGATGCAACCAGTAATAGCCGATGTGGTACATATTGACTTATTCTACCTGATACATAGGACAGCATTTGCCATGTGGGCTTTTAAATGTTTTTTAACTGTCTGTATATGGAATTAAATAAAGATATCTGGATTTTTTCAACAAACGATAATTGAGTCGGTACCGTTAACTGGCACTCTGTTGTTTGCACTATATAAGGACATTACATTGAATGCAGACACTAGTACAGATAATACAGACATTACATCCTGCAAGACACGTAGTACAGATAATAACAGACATTAATACACTGCAGACACTAGTACAGATAATACAGACAATTAATTACCATCTGAGACACTAGTACCGACATTACCATACACTGCGACCAACTAGTACAGAAATACAGACATTAATACACTACCGACATAGTACATAAGATAATACAGACATTACATACAATAAACACTAGTACAGATACTACAGACATTACATCCATGCAGGAACTCGTACAGACTAAGACAGGACATTACCCACATGCAGAAACTTAGTACAGATAATACAGGACATTCACACACTGCAGACACTACGTACAGATAATACAGAATTACATACACTGCAGACACTTAGTACAGATAATAGACATTACCACACTGCAGACCACTAGTACAGAGAATACAGGACATACCTACACTGCAGACACTAGTAAGATTGAATACGGAATTACTTACACTGCAGACACTAGGACAGAATTACATACACTGCAGACATTGTACGATAATACAGACCTTACAACACTACAATCATATACAAGATGATACAGACGATTACATTACACTACAGACACTAGTACAGATAATACAGACCATTACATTAAACTGCAGAACTAGTACAGGATACTAAAGACATACACCCACTGCAGGACAATAGTACAGATAATACAGACATTACACACACCTGCAGGACACTAGTACAGATAATACAGGACATACTACACTGCGACACTCGTACAGATAATACAGAATACATACATCTGCAGACACTAGGACCGATCATACAACATTACCAACATGCGAACCTAGTACAGATAATAACAGACATACATACATGCAGACACTAGTACAGATAATACGGACTATTACATACACTGCAGACACTAGTACAGACATGACATACACTGCAGACATAGTACAGATAATACAGACATTACATCATACAGACACTAAAGTACAGATATACAGACAGTACATTACACTACAGACCATAGTACAGATAATACCGGGAATTTACATACACTGCAGACACGAGTACAGAGTAATACAGGACATTACACACACTGCAGGACAGTAGTAGTACAGATTATAATAAAGAATTACACAACAATGCAGACACTAGTACAGTAATTACAGAAATACATACACTGCAGGGACACTAGTACAGATAATACAGAAATACATACACTGCAGACACTAGTACAGATAATACAGACATTACACACACTGCAGACGACTGACAGATATACAGAAATTACATTACACTGCAGACACTAGTACAGATAATACAGACATTACATACACTGAGACACTAGTACCAGACATTACATTTACCACTGCAGACACTAGTTTACAGATAATCGACATTACATACCTACAGACACTAGTACAGGATAATACGACATACATACACTACGAACTAGTATTACAGAGTACTACAGACATTACATACACTGCAGACATAGTACAGATAATACAGACATACACACACTGCAGACACTAGTTACAGATAAACAGACATTACACCACACTGCAGACATAGTTCAGATATACAGGGACATTACATACACTGCAGACACTATTACAGAGTAATACAGACATTACATTACATGGGAGACACTAGTACAGATAATTACAGAACATACACACACTGCAGACACTAGTACAGATAATACAGACATTACATACACTGAGACAATAGTACAGATAAACAGACATTACATACACTGCAGACACTCGTACAGACATTCATACACTGCAGACACTAGTACCGATATACAGGACATTACATACCATACGACACTAGTACAGATAATACAGTAAATTACAATACACTACAGACACTAGTAAAGATAATACAGACATTAACAACACTGAGACACTAAGTACAGATAATACAGGACATTACACACAATGCAGAGACACTAGTACAAGAGAATACAGGACATTACACACATTGCAGAGGACCACTCGGACAGATAATACAGACATTAACATCACTGCCAGACATAGTACAGATAATAAAGACATACCAACACTGAAGACACTAGTACAGATAATACGACATTTACACCACTGCAGACACTGGAATACAGATAATAAAGACATTACCATTACACTGCAGACATAGTACAGATATACAGACATTTACGACACTTGCAGCACTAGTACAGATAAGTACACACATAATACACTGCAGACATTTAAGACACTGCAGACACTAGTACCGATAATACAGACATTACACACCTGCAGACACTAGTACAGAAACTACAGACATTACATACACTGCAGACACTATAAAGATTATAAGGAAGTACACACAATGCGACACTGGTACAGATAATAATACAGGACATTACAACACTGCCGACATAGTAAAGTTACTACAGGGGACATTACAACAATTGCAGACATAGTACAATAATACAGACATTAATTACCCTGCCGACACTACTAAGATAATACCAACACTCCATACACTGCAGACATTCAGGACACAGTACAGATAATACAGAAATTTACATACACTGCAGGACCACTGAAATACAGATAATACAGACATTACATATACTCTGAAGAAATTAGTAAGATAATACAGACATACACACACTGCAAGACACTAGTACAGATAAGACAGAACATTACACACACTGCAGACCACTAGTACAGGATAATACAGACATTCTACACTGCAAGACACTTAGTACAGATATACGACATTACATACACTACAGACAATAGTACAGAAATACAGATCATGAGATACACTGCAGACACTAGTACGATAATACAGACATGAGATACAACTGCAGGACACTAGTACAGATAATAAAGACATTACATACACTGCAGACACTTAGTACAGATAATACAGACATTACATACACTGAGACAACTAGTACAGATAATAAGGACATTACATACACTGCCGGACACATAGTAAGATAATACA
This sequence comes from Engystomops pustulosus, assembly GCA_019512145.1. NCBI lineage: Eukaryota > Metazoa > Chordata > Amphibia > Anura > Leptodactylidae > Engystomops > Engystomops pustulosus. Next base: position 10,519 of record WNYA01001187.1, read on the forward strand.
GACATTGAGATACTCTGCAGCCAGGAGCGCAGCCTCTATTTACGTTCACACCTTCTATTACCACAAAACATTCTGCAGAATCCTGAGCTCACAGCAGAGAGAAGAGAAACTTTGCAGCATGTGTGCAGATAATACAGACAAGTGTCCCCCCATGTAATTCTGGCACAGTGTCGAGGGGATTACGGTGCGATTACAGGGGTGCAGAAGGGAGCACCAGCACTGGGGGATCCCCTCCAGGAGAAGCCCCTGCTGAGGAGATGCACTGGGTGCTGGGTTGTCACACACCTGGGTGATGTGTGAGTGTTTCCATTCTTGGGATGTGGGAGAAGCAGAGAAGCAGCGAGGACGCTTTGTAGCAGGATCACCATGTAATGCCCGAATCTAACATGCCGCCCTCTTAAACTGCGCCAAAAAATGTGTTTAAATTAAGAGTGATCATTCTGCGCAAAAACGTGCGCCAGAATTAGGCGAAACTATACACTTAGGCGCAACAAAAAGTGATTAAATGTGGGCCCATAGGTCACTAAAATAATCAATTACAGGGATATTCAAGGAAGGCAGAGGGTACATTATGCAAATGAGCTGAAGGCCTTTCATTCCTTAGATTCGGGCCCTCAGCCGAAATTGTATAATTTAACATCTTTTTTTTTTTTTTTTCTTTTTAAAACAAGGGCAGAACGGAGCTAAAAGAAGAGCAAATCATGTCAAATGCCGGCACACACCAGTATTCAGTGCTTGGTTTACAATCCCTCTTTTCATCCTCCGCGATGGTAGATGTTCCTTTAAAGGGAAACCTACCACCAGGATCTACCTGACAATGTAGATCATGGAAGGTAGGTCCTTCTGTCAAGCTGATCCCCGTACTGTCTTATGGGTGCTACTTATGAGAGTTTAGCCGAACCTAAGAAAAAATCTTATTTATGCAAATTATTGGGCGGGTCCTTGGGTGGGAGTAGTCTTGCGCTGTGGAGTGGTGAGTAAAGGCACTCTCTGACCTGTAGCAGCCAGGGCATAATCCCATCTAATCAGTCCTCCCGCTGCACTAAATTGCATAATAATAAGATCATAAGGTTTGCTAAACTTAATATTAGCGCATACAGTATTGGGGGTGAGATCCCATAGTAGGAACCTACCCCATGGGATTCCTACCTTTGTTTGGTAGTCCCGCGGACGGGTAGGTATCCTTTAACTCCTTCACGCACTATGTATCCGTGCTGAGTCTGTGATGCGGGGAGTGTATGGTGAGGGCTCCCGGGCCGGGCCTATCCTTATACACGCGGGGTGGGGGCGGGGGGGCGGTGCCGCCGGGAACTGCCGGGGTGGCGGGGGGAACAGAAGAAATTCATGTTAGTGTCAAAATAAAAAAAAATATTTATTCCCGGCTGTAAAAAGTAATGAAAAATATTATATTTCTTACCACTAGAGGTCCCTGCATGATAACATGATAATGTCAGCGCATGCGCCAAGAATTGCCCGCGCACACAGCTCCCTGCACCAAAAGTGCCGAAAAGTTACTGCACCGAGAGGGGTGGTAAAAAAACAGAAAGGAGCGGAGTCCTGTAAGGGTTAATTATTATTTAAAATAATAATAATTAATAATGGCAGATAGATAGACGACTTCTTGAAGAAATCCCTTTTCTTGTGCGTTTACTTGGATTGGCTCCCTTCAATCGTGGAAGAAGAAGAGAAGTGCTCATAGATATAATGACCCAAGTACTTAGAGGGGATGTATATATAAGTGATATGTGTAGGTGTGGAATGTGTAGGTCTATAATATGTGTGGATGTATGTGTGTATAATGTGTAGGTATATATATATAAGTGTGTGTAATATGTGTATGTGTTTATGTATGTGTGCGAAATTATATTAATGTAAAATGATAGATAAATGAGAAAGATAGATTTTTACAATAGGATAAATCAATAGACCACACATTCAGAAAGCTTTACATAAAGAGATAGATAGATAGATAGATAGATAGATAGATAGGAGATAGATAGATAGGAGATAGATAGCTAGATAGATATGAGATAGATAAGAGATAGATAGATAGATATGATGATAGGAGATCGATAGATAGATAGGAGATAGATAGGAGATAGATTAAGAGATAGATAGGGAGATAGATAGACAGATAAGAGATGAGATAGTAGATGATAGATAGATAGATAGGAGGATAGAATAGATAGATAGATAGGCGATAGAGAGATAGATAGATGAGATCGATAGATGATAGAAGGAGATAGATATGAGATAGATAGATAGAGAGAGATATGAGAAGATAGTTATGTGATAGGATAGGAGATAGATAGATAGATATGAGATAGATAGATAGATAGATATTGTAGATAGATAGTATAGGCTGATAGATAGGATGAGGAGATGATAGATAGATAGATTAGATAGATAGAAGATAGATAGATGTGTGCTAGATAGGATTAAGATAGAGATAGATAGATAGGAGGAAGATAGATAGATATGAGGGATTAGATAGATAGATATGATGAAGATAGATAGGATAGATAGATAGATAGATAGATAGATAGATAGATAGATAGATAGTAGATAGGAGATAGATAGCTAGAAGAGATGTGAAGCTAGGAGGTTTCTATTGAAGTTGACACTTCTCGCGTATCTGTTGTGACTCTTTCTCTGACTCATCCGCCTGTTTAACTGTTTGTATGTTTAATCATTATGTCAGTGTTGCACTTTGGCGTATGGGATGGGGCTGCCTTCTAGTTGTTCTGTACCAGCCAGTGTACACGAGGGCAAACTGGTAGGGCCCTAACCAAGGGGTTTCGTGCTAGGTGCTCATTGCCCAAAACTTATCAAATACAGCCAGTGTGTACACTCAGTGTCCAGTTTAGTGCAGGGGGCGACTAGATCAGGATTTCTGTGTCTTATGAATCTGTGCCCCGCACTTGCCACGACAGAGGGCACATTTTGTCAGATTACACAGGTGTTAAATCTGGCGCCCGGTCCAACTGAGGACCGGAGCGCCCCCTTCAGTGCCAGAAAGAAAGTTGTGTTGCATCGGGGTTTCAAGGTAGCGTGTTGAACAATTGTGGCGCAGACACTTCTTGACTCCTGTGCAGGCAGTTACACTATAGCTGAACGCATGAAGTCTGACACAACACTGGCGCCCAAAGACCGTAGAGTAACTGAAGCCCTATGTCTTCTGTTCTTAGCGGCTCGCTGCCAGTACAGAGGACACAATTACTCATGTATCATATTATGTCACCTTGTTAACAGAAAAAAAAAGAGAGGATGACGGACGAGGATGAAGAAGGATATGACGAGGAGAAGATTGAGGAGATGAAACATAGAAGCAGAACGGGCTAGGTAGAAAAGTGGGTGGAGCCAATAACTCTAAGCAAACAAAACCTATGCTAAGGATAGTTAGGCCCTAAAAAAAACCCCCCCAGAATTAAAGCAAAGATATAACTGACCCCATGTTCTGTCTTCTTTACAGACAAGTCTTTCTGCTATCCGATTCTGGAGGAGGGAAACTGAATATTTTCCACTTTCATCCTGATACCAACCTCAGGAATATGATGGAGTCTATTCTGTATCTGAAGGCGTTTCCGATGACCCCATAGCCCCCAAATAAGCAGCAGTGAGATAGAAAGAAAAATGTATAAAGTTTGTTTTTTCTCGGTCGGGCAATCACATTTATTTATTCCATCTCCATGCATATACATTCATCAATTACATGTTATTACCCATTATTTACCCATGTGAAGATAATTAAATTAATGTGGCAAAGTGTCCTTTTGAAACACGGGTGGGGATTAGCTGTCCTCTTAGATACAACACCCTCGCACTCTGACAGTTGGTGGTCACACATGAGCTAATGGGCTGGAACGGAATCACATGGATTTGGCACTTACAGCTGGCTTTGGGACTGCAGAAAGTTTAGATATCAGCATGCAAAAATATTTGATCATTGTGCAAGCGCTTTCCGCGGGGTGGTGGTCGTATCAAAAGAACAACAAGCTAATTCTAGGGACAATATTACTACAATTGTGGAAAATTATCTCTATCTATTATCTCTATGTTTTTCCATCCAATTGACTTTAATTATGTATATCGATATGAATTAAATGTCAATTCAAATCACTCACAATGGTCACCGCAGTAGCCAGTTATAGTGGACACGTAATAACGGTTGGCGCCGGGTCACAGCATTACAGGACCATATTCAGGGATTGTCTCATATGGGACTGGTAACCTGGTTGATGATTTGGCAGGAAAAACACCAAGGGACGTGGCTTTAATTGTCCTCAACAAGCACAAAACATGAAAGGTTGACATAATTATCATGTGAATCTCCGGGTTCTGGGGAATTTCCTTCGGAAGGAGTCAGGGATAGAATGAACATCTGGGATCTGGATTTTGGTTCCATCCAGTGGAAAAGCCCATTATGAGAATATTGTCCCTATCCGTGTTAAATATATCCATGACCCCAGGTATTTGATCAGGTGATACAGGTTGTTAACCATTCGCTGTACTATATTACGTGGTATGGTGGCGGCCACATTGTCGGCTGTTGTATATAAACGGTGGGTGGACACTGCTCTGACGGACCTTAAGTAGATGGGGGCGCAGTAGAGTACAAGTTGATGATGCAGGAGCTTTTAAATTATTCTCATGTGCTGAGGGTTTTTGAAGGAGTGTTATTCTCGGACTGACCTGCAGCTGTTGGGGGCGCTGTTGAGCTTACGGTGGAAACTTCTGTCATTGACGGACGTTTCCCAACGAAACAGAATGGGCCTCCGAGGTGGTCCGGGATTTACTAGCAGAGCTGGTAGTGCCCTTTAAAGACCATCGATAAACCCAATGGAAAAGGCAGATGGGGATAAAGACCAATGACCCCCAAAATACGTCATAATTAGACAAATCATACAACACTTACCAAAGGAGTGAGACTGGGTGACAGGAGCATCCAGGATGTCCCCGCACAGTTTCGCCCCGCCAAACATGGCTTCCTCAGGGGATGATCAGCGAGGGCGCTCACCCCTTACATGTCATTCTCTGCTCTGTCAGGGCACAGACGCCGAACATCATACGCCCCCTTTGGTGAGCAGACCGGAGTGACAAAGCTCACTGCGTTCACTCGGCCAAGTACATGCGTCTCATTAGAAATTACTAGTCAATGGGCTCATTTACTATGGTCTGAATTGCGTTTTTCGCGGGTGTTCTGAATTGTTATATAAGGGCACACTGGACTATAAGGCGCACCTTTGATTTATGAGAAAATGAAAGGACTTTGTTGCGCCTTATAGTCCCCGAAATATGGTATACACAGAGATATAATACAGACATATCACAAGACAGGAATTACATACAATTAGTAGTACTTATAACTGTACCCCCTTAGCTGGGTGTTACATGGGTGGGAATTGGTGAGGAGTAGGTTAGGACGGAGGGACAGTGTAGGAGAGAATGGCCAGGCGCGACGACCATAGTCCAGGTTGACGTGAGGCTGCATATGGAGCCGGGAGAGGAGGTGGGTGGCAGGGCGAGGCGGCCGGCCAGCTCCTTAGCAGCAGTCACTTGTCAATGATTTGCCCCACGTGCACGTCCTGACCAACCTCGACGTCCTTACTATTTTTTACTACCTGCAGTCAGGGGAGTAGTAGGGGGCCGGGACACATAAGTTACAAAGTATAATTCATCTGTTCAGCCCGGGCCCGGAAGGCACCTAAATTAGGGTTCTGGCTTCCACCAGAGGCGCAAAGGCAACTTAAATATAGTGTTGACGGTTGCTCGCGCTGGACCCTGCGCTACAGCTGTTATCAGCTCAGGTCGAGTTAGTGTGTGTTAGTGTAGTGTAGGACTGGGGGCCCACGGAGGTTTCCCCGGTTACTCCGGGTGGGCCAGTCCGACGCTGTCTCACTCACATGGATTGTACTTGTGATGAGGGACGCCACAGATAATCTATGTGCAGCCCCCGAGCAATGAGACAGGAAGCAGCTGCTAATAATGCACCTTACATTATCTTCTCCCTATCACAAGGTTTACCATGATAACAGCTCCAGGTACCCCAAAGGCGCTGAGGGGTTCTGTGTGATCCTAAGAAAACTGACCCACCACCAGAGATCCCCACGGACAATCCTAAGTGCACATATGTGTAACCAGTGACGACCCATCTGTTCCATCTTCGTGACTCCAGCGATGGAGATCTACGAGCTATACCAGGGAGCTTGTGGCTGGCTGCTATATACTAGGGGGCTGGGGGCTGGCTGGCTATATCCCGGGGACTGGTAGGCTATATACTGTGGGCAAGATGGGTGGCAGGATAATTTCTCACGGAATTGGCTTGCATGTACTAGTTCCGATTCATGCGCCAAAATCCCAGGGCTCAGAGGAAAAAGTCGGCGGCAAATCGTGTGTAATATTCGGGTAACATGTTGGGAAAACGCGAATCGGGCCCTTAGTAAATGACCCCCATGGACTTTCTTTATGGCCATGTGATATCTGTACCGTTATAATACGTATAAAACACCGCCACATTCGGTACAATAGGCAGCACAGTCAGCCATTCGAATGTTCTAATTGGCTGAGCTCAGCGGCTGTGATGGCAGGGATTGGCTGCATGGCTTTCTATGGAAGGGGAGGGGTGAGTATAGCACAACCCCCTCTCTCTGGCATTGCACAGAGCTTGCAAAACCAATCCCTGTCCCCGATGGGGCTCACAATCTAATCAACCTACCAGTGTGTGATGGGAGTGTGGGAGGAAACTGGAGGACCCAGAGGAAGCCCACGCAAATACGGAGAGAACATACAAACTCTTTTCAGATGTTGACCATTATCACTTCAGTGCGGCATAACTGCTGGGATCAATGACTGTAAACCCAGAACCCTGACATACTGGTGTGTGCCCCCTCTGGTAGGATCTGCTGTTCTTTTAGATTCCCATGCCCTGCATTTTACAAATAAAGGATTTTAGAATTATGCAAATGAGCCTGAGGGGCTCCAGGTGCCATAGGTGTTAATTGAGCCTGGAGCCTCTCAGTCTCATTTGCATCATTTGTATAGCATTTTATTCTTATAAACTATGGCATAAGTCGCTTAGAGAAGATGCGGCGATACCTATTGGGGGTCATTTACTAAGGGCCCGATTCGCGGTTTCCCGACGTGTTACCCGAATATTTCCGATTTGCGCCGATTTCCCCTGAATTGCCCCAGGATTTTGGTGCACGCGGTCGGATTGTGGCGCATGGGGGGCGTGGCCGAACGAAAACCCGACGGATTCGGAAAAACCGCCGCATTTAAAACAAAAAATCTGTTGCGTAGCTTGCACTTACCTTCACTCAGCCCGAGCCGATGAACCCCAGCACGTTCCGATGCTTTTCAGTGCAGCAGCGCCACCTGGTGGACGGCGGAGGAACTACCTTAATAAATCCTGGCCGGACCCGAATTCCTGTACATAGGGGGCAGTATTATAGTAGTTATATTCCTGTACATTACACCAGGGCTGTGGATGTGTCTGGTCTGTGTAAACACTCTGAAGATTAAAGGAGGACGGCCCCGGGGCCACAACAAAGGTCTCGGAGCATTATTTCTGGGTTATTTGGACACCCACCTATTATCCCAGCAGTACATGAAGCTTCTATATCAACAACAAGTTATTAAGACGTCTAGATGACAGCACTATAAATGACAAGTCGGCTCGTAATTGCCGGTTTATTTGTTTTCCTTATCAGGATGACTGTACGCGCAGCGTCGCCTTAATTGATCTGTTTGGTCCTTCCCTCTCATTATCCGTCATGTATAACGAAGAAATGGATGCGCTCACCCTCGGCATACCTACTACAACTAGTAAACAAACCCTTTATGCCCAAACAGGGGGCACCATGGAGGGTAATTGCCCCCATCATACCCGTCATTATCTGATGAACCTCGGGTCCGATTCACAAACTGGAATTTAAAAAAAAAAAGAAAGTAATTTACACAGAACCCCTCTGCTCCAGGAGGGACATGAGACGCTCCGTAATAATGAGTAGGACACTAGCAGGTCAGTGAGTAGAGCGAGGGGTCCGGCCGGTTACCGGGATACAGGGAGGATATTAGAGGCATCATTAATCATTTAGACAGGTTTGTCAGGCCCGGGCCGGGGGAGGGGGAGCTGGCGGACGCCCAGGGTTCGAGCTCCCTTGTTGTGACTCTACTTACTGTCCCTTGTAGAGGAGCTGGAAGAGGAGTTTTGTGTCATTTTTTTTGTGTGTGTTTTTACGCTTTTTAATTATTTCTTGGGTGGCTGGCGCCTCCAGACAGATGCCGGGGCCTGAGGAATGCACATCACACGCTGGCTGCGGCACGCTGCGACACGCCGTATGTGCCCGACACAATAACAACGCTCATGTACAGGCTTAACCCCTTCACAGCCATCGCATCAACGTCAGCCACGTACAAATTGCTGGGTCTTTTAGGTGTAAGAGAACCACTACCAGCTGTCATCACAAGGCCCATCAGCCTGCACTTCAAGGGAACCTGTCAGCAGGTGTGACCACACAGACTGCAGCCAGTGCAATCACACCTTTGTGTATGATGTTAGTAGCAACAAGAAGAAGGTGATAAATGGATTTATATTCCATGATTGTAGCTTCTCCAAGTGCAGGGGAGTGTGTCCTCACACTGCTGTGCTCTGTGCTCTCTGCAGCCCAGCTTTATGTATTGTCCCTGGAGAGATGTGTAATCAGACATCTGTGTTTGTTGCTTGGAGCAGCAGAACTGTGATAAATGGATTTATATTCCTCTATGGTAGTTTGTGGGTCTCCTGATGATTGACCACAAGTTCTCAATGGGATAAGATCTGGGGAGTTTCCGGGCCATGGACCCAGAATCTCTGTGTTCTGTTCCCGGGCCATGGAATCCCATCACAGACCGGACAAGTATCTAACTAGTATCTAAAATGCAGATGGGGCTCTAGCGAGGGTCTCCCAGCATCACACATAGACTGATCGGTATGTCCCGCGGCTTGGTGACTCTTCTCTGGGTGGAGACTTGTGCTGGTGGCGCAGCAGATGCTGTGACTCATAATTGACAACTTGGAATTCGTGATAAGCGCCGGCAGGTGTCGTCTTTTAGTTTGTGTCATGTTAGTAAAGATTGATAAATTGTGGCTGGCGCATTAACGAGCGGAGCAGGGCCCCCCTCATTTACATAATGGGGAGTCACATGACGCTGATAACAGCTCGGGAGCGGGGAACAGATAGTAAGAAGTTTTCGTGCAGTTTTATGAGCAGATGTCCGCGCAAAAATACAAGCGGAGGAAGATTTTATTATCTCATAAGAAAATAATTGCCAAAGGAAAATAAAAAGTTATTTAAAATTAAATTACAGAACGGAGGAAAATTACCAAATAAACGAAGTGTAGAAAATAATCCGACTATTCTAGATAATAGGATACAGCAGTGTAAACACTTCTATGGGTGATACCACATGTGGCGGTTTGTGTCCGTTTTTAAGCGTTTTCAGTCCATTTATAAACGCATGCGCTTGGCTGATTTGAAGCTGTTTATCTCCGTTTCTAGACTTGCAGCTGTGACACCAGCCAAACACAAGGTGAGGCATCACCCTAAACTATCCAGCTACAGGGGGCCAAAAAGGATCCGATTCTCTGATTTACACCTGGTCCCTGCACAGAATGGAGAGATGTGTAATCATCACTTACCTGAGAGACACAAAATTCTGTTAGCTTCTCCTTCTGTCCATTATTACCTGTAGCTCCTCCTGTTCTGCACCTGTTTGATCTTGTTACCTGTATAACAACACCTGTCCACACACTCAATAATCACACTCCATCCTCTCCACCATGGGAAATACCACAGAGCAAGACACAAGGCCGGGATGTGCTACAGGACGCAAAGGCCGGGATGTGCTACAGGACGCAAAGGCCGGGATGTGCTACAGGACGCGAGGCCTTGGCATGCTGATGTCACAGTGCTTGGTATGGGGAGCGGAGGGCTGTCCTACAGCCTGACAGGTCTCCAGCAGGTGGTATGTGCAAGAAATATGGAGGAAGAGGCTGATGTACTGGTTATCTCTGGGACAACTCCTGAGTTTCTGTAGGATATGTCCCTGGGTAATGGATGGGGAAGCCCGTGGTGGTAACAGCCGTATCCAGGGATCAGACAGAGGCAACGTGTGCAAATCAACTCAAGGTTCTTTATTGATCAGGTAGCAGGCAACAGGTCTAAACAGTCAACAGCAGATTCTGGTACTGGAGTGCTCATGGAGAGGAGTCCTCAGGAATAGTGCACCAGCCCGGGAGAAGGTGCAGCCCGGGAGAAGATGCAGCCCGGGAGAAGGTGCAGCCCGGGAGAAGGTGCAGCCCGGGAGAAGGTGCAGCCCGGGAGAAGGTGCAGGCCGGTAGTAGGTGCAGGCCGGGACAATGGAGATGGAGCTGTGTCCAAAGTGTGGAAGCTTCAGCTCTGGATTGGAGTCTCCTGGAATTGGGTTCTGTGGCATCACTGTCTCTGTCTCTCTCTTCACTCTGACCATGGGGTCTGAACTTCTGACAGACTCCTGAGAAGGAGCTTGAGGTCTGGACAGACCAGCAAAGACTCCCCCTGCTCAGGAGTTTTATACTCCCCCTGGTCAGGTGGTAGCACCCCTCCAATCACATTCCAGCTTACAATACAGCCACATAATTGGGCAACATGTTACACCCATTTAACTATTGCCTGTTCAGGCAGAATCTACAGCTGCAGATTACATAATCTCTCAGTGCTAGAAACTTACTAGAAGGTGTATGACTCCCTCTGACAGCTCCTGACCTGGAGAGGGCGCTGTTAGCCCCTACCAGCCTGCATACGTATTGGCAGGGGTGCTGCAGGTGGATGAGGTCATGTGTCTTTAGAGATAACCATGGGTAACAGAAGAGAAACAATGATGCCAAGCACCAGCCTCCTTGTAAAGTGTCCAGGGGTGTGATTGTTACTTAATCCTGACACATTGTCCCCAGCCCTGTCCCCATCAGCCCCCGCACCTGTGTTACTGGGGACATCACTGACACCATGGCCGCTGCTCCGCCTAAGGCGCCTGCAATGAAGGGGAAATGTGTTTTGGGGGAAAAAGTTCATTTTCTAGGCAAATATTGACTTGCTGATAAACTGATCCCTCTTTATAACATTCTGGAGAATATGCAAATTACCATTATATCACCTGGTGCAGGAGACTTTGTAACAATCACCATTTGTATCATTCTCACAACTTATGGCCATGACTGTAAAAGCAGCAGTGGATCGGATCCTCTCCTGATACATGGATCATTGTCAGGAGGGGCCTTAAAGTGTCACATGATCTGGGATTACCCCTGGCAGCCATGCTGTGGGCAGGGAAGTTTCCAGACTGTGCGATTATAGGTTGGACCTAATGAACTTGTGTCCTTCCACCTCTTCGGCAGGACGGACACCCCGTGTGACTATTGGGGGTGTCTGAGGTTTCCTTCCCGTGCGGAGTCCTTGGAGATGGATGTGACCTGCTCTGACCTGTTATTAGTTCTGTGACCTTTAGTGATGGGGCTGCGCCGCTCCCCTCCTGACATTTCTCTATATTATACAGGGAACTTATATTCCACAGCAAATAAACCTTTGGTGGAGAAACGCGCTGCCGGGAATCCATCATTTCCATGTAATTTGTGATGTTTTATGACCTTTATGTAAGAAATGTGATATCCTGAGCCGGGTCCAGGACCCAAACACCTCCTTATATTTGTGTTTCTGCCCCCTGCACCTGTGTTACTGGAGACATCACTGACACCATGGCCGCTGCTCCTTTTATGGCGCCTGCAATGAAGTTGAAATGTGTTTTGGGGGAAAAAGTACATTTTCTAGGCAAATATTGACTTTGCAATGAATTGCTGTTAAGCTGATCACTGTTTATACCATTCTGGAGTATCTGCAAATTGCCATTATAAAACCTGATGCAGGAGACTTTGGAAAAATTAACATTTGTATAATTCTCAAAACTTTTTGGCCATGACTGTAATCACAGGGACTGTTACTATTTCTCCCTTAGCCCCGGCTGGGGTGCAGTCTGGCCTCCCTGCAGAGGGCCAACATCTCCCTTTAGAAGGCCCAACTACCAAAGGGACTCTCTTAAAGGGGCGTTGACCAGCCTGCAGAGTATCCCGGACCCCCTGCCTTGAGGGCCATGCTCTCTGCTTGGAACGCCCTGTCAACTACAGAAGTCGCCACCACAAGCTCAACAGTGCCCCCCCAACATCTGCAGGTCAGTCCAGGTATAACACTTCTTCAACTGTCAGCAATGGAGAAGAATTGAAAGCTCCTGCGGTCATCATCCTGCGCTCTGCAGCAACCCCAGCTACTGAAGGTCAGCCAATTATCAGCTACTTCTGATTGAACATATTTTGCTGATCTATAAGATGTTATTTGAACTTTATGTATTTATTAATTGATTACATCCCCAACTGAATTAATTGCTTGAATCTAATCTAAGAAAATGAAAAAAAATGTATAAATTATAAAAAAAATAAAAAACCTTATATTGAGATCTCCTGCCTATAGTGAGATAACATGCAGGTGATGGATGTTATATATCTGTGTGTTATTTTCCTCTGTGTCGGTGTCAGTGCGTGCGCAGTCCCTGCCGCGCTGGACGCTCCCATCATTCTCCCTCCCTGACAGACAAACCATCCGACAGCCAGAAGAATAACGAAGCTTCAGCACTTTTTACAACAATCTTTCCTGTGAGCCCCATAATTTGTTCCTCATGGTGTGAACATCCTGGGGACGGCCTCTGGTTCCTTCTCTCCTGATCTCAGCAAGTCCTGAGGGATGAGGTCATGTAGAAGACGCTGTCAGTGCAGGAGATCTCCATGTCCATGTATGTGCTGCAGGCACCAGGATCCGTCTTACAGCCCAAGGTATAACATGGAGGGAGCGTCAAGGGGTTAAATACTTATATACTAAGTGTGAGCGCTTATATACAGCCGCTCACAATTGGCCGCCTCCCACTGCCACATATATAATCGTACAGCAGTAGGCGAATGGTTAAACAGGCGTCACCTGATCCCGGATAGGGACAATATGGTCATAGACGTATAGTACGTGTCACTATAACTGGCTGTTGCGGTGACCATGTGTGATGTGATTTGATTGACATTTAATTTAATTCATCATCAATATACATAAATTAATTCAATTGGATGGAAAAAATAGAGATAATAGATAATTTTCCACAATTGTAGTAATATTGTCCCTTAGAAATTAGATTGTTGTTCTTGGATACGACCACCACCGCTGGAGCGATTGCACAATGAATCAAATAGTTTTTGCATGCTGCATATCTCAAACTTTCTGCATGTCCCAAAGCCGTCCTGTAAGTGCTAAATCCACGTGATCCGTCCAGCCCCAGTAGCTCATGTGTGACCACCACTGTCAGAGTGCGAGGGTGGTTGTATCCAAGGACAGCTATCTTGTTTCAAAAAGGACAGCTTGCCTACATTTATTGGAAATTATCTTCACATGGGTAATAATGGGTAAATAACATGTAATTGATGAAATGTATATGCATGGAAGATGGAATAAATTAAATGTGATTGCCCAGACGAGAATAAACCTTTAAGTTTTCCTTTCTATCTCACTGCTGCTTATTTTGGGCTATGGGGTCAGTCGGACGCCTTTCAGAGACAGAACAGACGTCTATCATTATTCCTGATGTTGTTATCAGGATGAAAGTGTAAAATATTACAAGTTTCCTCCAGAATCGGATGCAGGAGATGAATTGTATGTAAAGAAGACAGAACATGGAGTCAGTTATATCTGCTTTATTATGTTTAGGGCATAACTAATCCTTATGCATTAGGTTTGTGTTTGCTTAGAGTTATTGGCTCCACCCAATGTCTACTAGAGCCCGTTCTGCATATTTTTCGTCTCCTCTCTTCTCCTCGTCATATTCTTCTTCATCCTCGTCTTCTTCCTCTCTTTTCCTGTGTAACAAGGTGACATAAAGGTAATGATACATTATAGTAATTGTGTCTCTGTAATGCAGGGAGCAGCTACAGGAACAGAAGACAATGGGGCTCAGTTACTACGGTCTTTGCGCCAGTTTTGTGTCAGACTTCATGCGTTCACTATAGTGTAAACTGCCTGCACAGGAGATCAAGAAGTGTCTGCGCCACAATTGTGTCACACGCTACCGATGCAACACAACTTTCTGTACTGAAGGGGGCGCTCCGGTCCTCAGTTGGACCGTGCGCCAGATTTAACCTGTAAAATCTGACAGAAATGTGCCCTCTGTCGTGGCAGTGCAGGGGGCACCAGATTCATGAAGAAACAGAAATCCTGAATCTGGCGCCCCCTGCACTATACACTGGACACTGCAGATAGTACACACTGGACTGTATTTGATAAGTTTGGGCAAATGAGCCCTAGCACTGAACCCTGCAAGGGCCCTACCAGTTTGCCTCGTGTACACTGGCTGGTACAGAACAACTAGAAGGCAGCCCCTCCCTACGCCAAAGTGCAAAACACGGACATAATGATGAAACAATACAAACAGGTAACAGGCGATGAGTCAGAGACAGAGTCACAACAGATACAGCAGAGAAGTATCAACTTCATAGAAACCTCCTATCTATCTCTCTATCTATTTATCTATCTCCTATCTATCTCCTATCTATCTATCTATCTATCTCATATCTATCTCATATCTATCTCATATCTATCTCATATCTATCTCATATCTATCTCCTATCTATCTATCTATCTATCTATATCCTATCTATCTATCTATCTATCTCCTATCTATCTATCTCATATCTATCTCCTATCTATCTATCTCCTATCTATCTATCTCCTATCTATCTATCTCCTATCTATCTATCTCCTATCTATCTATCTCATATCTATCTATCTCATATCTATCTATCTCATATCTATCTATCTATCTATCTATCTATCTATCTTTCTATCTATCTCATATCTATATTTCTATCTATCTATCTATCTCATATCTATCTATCTCATATCTATCTATCTATCTATCTATCTATCTCCTATCTATCACATAACTATCTATCTCATATCTATCTCATATCTATCTCCTATCTATCTATCTATCTATCTATCTATCTCCTATCTATCTATCTATCTATCTCCTATCTATCTATCTCATATCTATCTGTCTATCTATCTCCTATCTATCTATCTATCTCCTATCTCATATCTATCTATCTATCTCTTATCTATCTCATATCTATCTATCTATCTATCTATCTTCTTTATGTAAAGCTTTCTGAATGTGTGTCTATTGATTTATCCATATGTGTATCTATCTTTCTCTATTTATCTATCATATTACTTAATATATTTCCTCACACATACATAAAAACATACATATACACACACTTATATATATATACATACATATACACACATACACACACTTATATATATACATACACATATACACACACTTATATATATACATACACATATACACACACACATACACACACTTATATATATACATACACATATACACACACACTTATATATATACATACACATATACACACACTTATATATATATACATACACATATACACACACACATATACACACACACATATACACACACATATATATATATACATACACATATACACACATACATACACACACATATATATATATACATCCCTCTAAGTACTTGTGTCATTATATACTATGAGCACTTACTCTTCTTCTTCACCGATGGAAAGGGAGACCAATCCAAGGAAAAGCACAAGGAAAAGGGATTTCTTCAGGAAAGTCATGTCTGATCTGCCAGAGATATTTATTATTAATAATAATATTAACCCCTTACAGGACTCCGCTCCTTTCTGTTGTTTACCCCCCTCTCGGTGCAGTAACTTTTCTGCACTTTGGTGCAGGGAGCTGTGTGCGGGGCAATTCTTTGGCGCATGCGCTGACATTATCATGTATATCATGCAGGGACCTCTATGACGGCTTCATCATTTTTCATTCAAATATTCATGGATGGGAAAATGGCAAATAGTGGTATAAAATAATAATATTTTTCATTACGGTTTTTACAGCCGGGAATAAAATATTTTTTTTATTTTGACACCTAACATGAATTTCTCTGTTCCCCAACCCCGGCAGTGACAGGCGGCCCCCGCTGTGTATAGGGAGAGCCCGGCCCGGGAGCCCTCACCATACACTCCCCGCAGCACCAGGACGCAGCAGGAGTACATAGTGCGTGAAGGAGTTAAAGGATACCTACCGTCAGGGATCTACCAAACAAGGTAGGTCCCATGGGAGGTTCCTACTATGGATCTCACCCCCAATACTGTATGCAGCTAATATTAGAGTTTAGCCAAACCTTATCTTATTATTATGCAGATTATCAGTGCAGCGGGGGAGGAGCTGATAGATGGGATTGGCCGCGGCTACAGGTCATGGAGTAGCCTTTACTCCCACTCCACAGCGCAGCTACTCCACACCCAAGGAGCCACGCCCAATAATTTGCATAAATAAGATTTTTCTTAGGTTCGGCTAAACTCTCATATTAGCCCCATACAGTACGGGGATCAGCTTGACAGAAGGAACCTACCTTCATATCTACCTTGTCAGGTAGATCCCTGGTGGTAGGTTTCCTTTAAAGGAACATCTACCACCAGGATGAAGGATTGTAAACCAAGCACTGACATACTGGTGTGTGCCGCATTTGACAGGATTTGCTCTTCTTTTAGCTCCTTATGCCCTTGTTTAAAAAAAAAAAAAAAAAAAGGTTTAAAAATTATACAATTTTGGCTGAGGGGCTCCAGAATCTATAGGAATGAAAGGCCTTCAGGCTCATTTGCATAATTTACCCTCTGCCTGTCCTTGAATATCCCTGTAATTGATTATTTAGTGATCTATGGGCCACATTTATCACTTTTGTGCGCCTAAGTGAAATAGTTTCGCCTAAATTCTGGCGCACTGTTTTGCCAGAATTATCACTTTAATTTAACACAGTTTTGGCGCAGTTTAGGCGCAATGTTAGATTCGGGCAGTTACATGTGATCCTGCTACAAGCTCCTCTCTGCTTCTCCCACAGCCCAGAATGAAGATAACACTTACAGCAGCACCCAGGTGTGTGACACCCTGAACCCAGTGACCTCCTCAGCAGGGGCTTCTCCTGGAGGGGATCCCCCAGTGCTGGTCTCCTGCTGCACCCTGTAATTCTGCACACTATCCCCCTCAGACACACTGGTGATACTGTGCAGAATTACATGGGGGACACTTGTCTGTAGTATCTGCAACATTCTGCAAAGTTCTCTTCTCTCTTGCTGTGAGCTCAGGATTCTGCAGAATGTTTTGTAAATAGAAGGTGATGAACTGTAAATAGAGGCTGCAGCTCCTGTCTGCAGAGTATCTCATGTCTGTATTATCTGTACTAGTGTCTGCAGTGTATGTAATGTCTGTAATTACTGCTGTACGAGTGTTCTGCATTGTAGTACTGTCTGTAATTATCTGTACTATGTCGCAGTGTATGTAAATGTCTGTAGTATCTGTACTATGTCCTGCAGTGTATGTAATGTCTGTATTATCTGTACTAGTGTCTGCAAGTGTAGTTATACATTCTGTATTATCTTTAACTAGTCTCTGCCAGTATCTTCATGTCTGTATTAATGCTGTACAGAAGGTCCCTGTCTAAGATGTATGTAATGTCTGACATATTAGAGTACTGTACTAGTTGCCTACAATTGGATACATGGTAATGTTCTGATAATTAATACTTGAACTCATTGTCTGCAGTGTACTGAATGGTTCAATGTAATTTCTGATACCAAGGGTCTGCAGTGTAGTGATATGTCTGTATTATCTGTACTAGTGTCGGCTGGTGGTACACGTAAAATGTCTGTATATCTGTATACTATTTGCCTGACAGGTGATCTGTAATTTCTGTTATTATCTGTACACTCTGTCTGTAATGTCTGTCAGTGTATGGATATTGTGTATCTCGTCTACTAGTGTGCTGCCAGTGTATGTAATTTCTGTATTCTCTGTACGAGTGTCTGCAGTGTAGTAACTAGCTGAATTCTCTGTACTAGTGTCTGGCAGTGTATGTATGTCCTTTATGACTTATTATGTGGTCTGCACGCATTGTAATGTCTGTAATTAATCTGTAACTAGTGCTGCAGTGGTGTAATGTTGTATTATCTTTACTAGTGTCCTGCATGTATGTCATTTCTGGCGTATATCTGTACTAGGTGTCTGCAGTGGTAGGTAATGTCTTATTAATCTGTACTAGTATGTGCCTTGCATGGTGTGTTACAAATGTCCGGTCTTAATCCTGTACTAGTGTGTCTGCAATGTATGTATGTCCGTATTATCTGTACTAGGTGGCGAATGTGTGTCATGTCGATTAATCTGCTACTATGGCTGCAGTGGTAGGTAATGTCTGCGTATTGTTTAAATTGGGGAGTGTTTAGTCTGTTGTATGGGGGGGCGGAGGGCTTGGGGGAGCGGGGGTGGGGTTTGTTGGGTTTGTGGAGGTGGTCTCGCGAACGTACTAAGGGGTGTCTGCAGATATGAAGGTAATTCTGTAGTATCGTCCGAAGTGTCTGGCAGATCGTAATGTCTGGTATCTATGGATCTAGTTAGGTCTGTGCAGTGTAGATGTAATGGCTGGACAAGGCATCAGTACATAGTGGCCTGCAGTGTATGTAAGGGCTGGAGTATCGGTAGCTATTCGCGCAGTGGAAGGTAATGGCTGATACTCTTCGCGTACGAGTGGCATGCAGGGGAGGGAAGGTCTGTATTAGACTGTGACTAGTGGGCTGCAGTAAGTGAGTAATGATCGGGGACGCAGTGATCTGCAGGTGTAGTGTAAGCGCGGGTATTGATCGGATCTACTATGTCCTAGCAGTGGTATGAACCTTCTGTATTATCTGTCTAGTGTCTGCAGTGATGTTAAGGTGCTGTATTACTGTATATAGGTCGTTCATTGTATGTAACTCTACCATGGTAATATATCCTGTACTAGTTTCCTTCTGTATGGAATGTCCTGTATTATCTGTACTAGTGTCTGCAGTGTATGTAGAGTGTTTATCTGTACTAGTGTCTGCAGTGGTTAATGTTTAATTTGTTTACGTCCTTATAGTGTCTGCAGATGTCTGTATGTCATGTATTATCTGTACTAGATGTCTGCACGTGTATGTAATGTCGGTATATATTGTACTAGTGTACTGCAGTGGTATGCTAAGATTCGCAGTTATGTATTATATCTTTACTATGTCTGGCAGTGTATGTAATGAACTGTAGAGTAACTAAGTGCAACACAACACAGTCAGTGACAGTTTAAATTGGGACCGACTCAATAGTTGTTTTTGAAAAAATCAGTATGCTTTATTTAAAATCTCTACTACAGACCAGTATACAACCATTTAAAACACCAACATTGCAAAATTACATGTCTCCTATGTAATCAGTCAAATAGTTATCCAACATCGGCTAATTAATGGTGTCATAATGTTCTGTAATATGGTAACAACTGTAATAAATAATACGCTCCTCATGGGAGACAGATAAGCTGTGTGATGGATGTAAAGGGACTCAGTCCTTTCCTTCATGTCCTCTGTGTCAGTAGAATAACCGCTGCTTTGTACGGTATAGGCGTCTAGTAGTTGTCCTGATGGTAATGAATCAGGTCTCGCACAAGAGATTTTATACACAACATATGTTCCTTCTTCTTTCCTTTCCTTATCTTTACTTACCAAATAGACAAGAAAGGGGAAACTGGCACAAACGGAATAGAATTTATCTCAGATAATATAAATAATAACCTGCGACCAGAATGACATAACCTATGGAAGTGGACATCAACTAAAGAGCAAAATACGATAAAAGTATCAGAATAATAAGTAACAATTCCCACTTGTGATAGAGAATTATGATCCAGGAATGGACAGGACACCTAGTATAGAGCACACTATGTAGGGTAATGAGGTTTTATATAGGAGACCACTCGGGGACTGGACCTGATAATCACGCGGACATGAGTCCACCCCATCCCGGTCCTGGTGTTTATTGTCTCATGCGTCGTAGGTGAGTCGTAGTGCGTCTCCATGATTTATAAAATTCCATACTATTTCCGCAGATGAGTACATACAAATATTATGTTATACTGACACCTGACAGATCTATGACATTTGTCAGGACACAGTTGTCTCCTCAGTTACAATGAAACATGTTATATCACGTAGATCAGAGACTGGGGCAGAAGCAGAAAAGTTTCTACCTTAATGTAATCCATTCCTTCCAACTTCCTGCTTCCACCCCCAACAAAACATCAACAAGTCATGGATTATGTGTCTGACTATGAGAGGCTGCAGAGTATCTAGTGGTGTCGCTCTGTTATATATAGTGATGAGCACGCCAATTTCAGGTTGTAGCAAAGTAACACAGCAACTTGTCTATTCCTATGAGCCAGTACTGTACTAGTGTCTGCAGTGTATGTAATGTCTGTATTATCTGTACTAGTGTCTGCAGTGTATGTAATGTCTGTATTATCTGTACTAGTGTCTGCAGTGTATGTAATGTCTGTATTATCTGTACTAGTGTCTGCAGTGTATGTAATGTCTGTATTATCTGTACTAGTGTCTGCAGTGTATGTAATGTCTGTATTATCTGTACTAGTGTCTGCAGTGTATGTATTATCTGTAATAGTGTCTACAGCAGTGTATGTTATGATCATCCTGTTACACGGGGGACACTTCTCTGTCCTGTCTGCAAAATCCTCCTCACTTCTCTCCTGTCCTGCTCTGAGCTGAGGTCTGCAGCTCCTGTCTGTAATGTATCTAATGTATCTATTATATGTACAAGTGTCTGCAGAGTATCTAATGTCTGTATTATCTGTACTAGTGTCTGCAGTGTATCTAATGTCTGTATTATCTGTACTAGTGTCTGCAGTGTATGTAATGTCTGTATTATCTGTACTAGTGTCTGCAGTGTATGTAATGTCTGTATTATCTGTATTATCTGTACTAGTGTCTGCAGTGTATGTAGTGTATGTATTATCTGTACTAGTGTCTGCAGTGTATGTAGTGTCTATATTATCTGTACTAGTGTCAGCAGTGTATGTAATGTCTGTATTATCTGTACTAGTGTCTGCAGTGTATGTAATGTCTGTATTATCTGTACTAGTGTCTGCAGTGTATGTAATGTCTGTATATCTGTATACTATTTGCCTGACAGGTGATCTGTAATTTCTGTTATTATCTGTACACTCTGTCTGTAATGTCTGTCAGTGTATGGATATTGTGTATCTCGTCTACTAGTGTGCTGCCAGTGTATGTAATTTCTGTATTCTCTGTACGAGTGTCTGCAGTGTAGTAACTAGCTGAATTCTCTGTACTAGTGTCTGGCAGTGTATGTATGTCCTTTATGACTTATTATGTGGTCTGCACGCATTGTAATGTCTGTAATTAATCTGTAACTAGTGCTGCAGTGGTGTAATGTTGTATTATCTTTACTAGTGTCCTGCATGTATGTCATTTCTGGCGTATATCTGTACTAGGTGTCTGCAGTGGTAGGTAATGTCTTATTAATCTGTACTAGTATGTGCCTTGCATGGTGTGTTACAAATGTCCGGTCTTAATCCTGTACTAGTGTGTCTGCAATGTATGTATGTCCGTATTATCTGTACTAGGTGGCGAATGTGTGTCATGTCGATTAATCTGCTACTATGGCTGCAGTGGTAGGTAATGTCTGCGTATTGTTTAAATTGGGGAGTGTTTAGTCTGTTGTATGGGGGGGCGGAGGGCTTGGGGGAGCGGGGGTGGGGTTTGTTGGGTTTGTGGAGGTGGTCTCGCGAACGTACTAAGGGGTGTCTGCAGATATGAAGGTAATTCTGTAGTATCGTCCGAAGTGTCTGGCAGATCGTAATGTCTGGTATCTATGGATCTAGTTAGGTCTGTGCAGTGTAGATGTAATGGCTGGACAAGGCATCAGTACATAGTGGCCTGCAGTGTATGTAAGGGCTGGAGTATCGGTAGCTATTCGCGCAGTGGAAGGTAATGGCTGATACTCTTCGCGTACGAGTGGCATGCAGGGGAGGGAAGGTCTGTATTAGACTGTGACTAGTGGGCTGCAGTAAGTGAGTAATGATCGGGGACGCAGTGATCTGCAGGTGTAGTGTAAGCGCGGGTATTGATCGGATCTACTATGTCCTAGCAGTGGTATGAACCTTCTGTATTATCTGTCTAGTGTCTGCAGTGATGTTAAGGTGCTGTATTACTGTATATAGGTCGTTCATTGTATGTAACTCTACCATGGTAATATATCCTGTACTAGTTTCCTTCTGTATGGAATGTCTGTATTATCTGTACTAGTGTCTGCAGTGTATGTAATGTCTGTATTATCTGTACTAGTGTCTGCAGTGTATGTAATGTCTGTATTATCTGTACTAGTGTCTGCAGTGTATGTAATGTCTGTATTATCTGTACTAGTGTCTGCAGTGTATGTAATGTCTGCAGTGTATGTATTATCTTTACTAGTGTCTGCAGTGTATGTAATGACTGTATATGAGTGCAAACAAACAGAGTGACATGTTAAAGGTACCGACTCAATATATAGTTTTTGAAAAAAAATCAGATATCTTTATTTAAATTCATACTACAGACAAGTTAAAAACATTTAAAAGCACCAACATGTGCAAATTCATGTCCTATGTAATCAGTCAAATATGTACCAACATCGGCTATTAACTGGTTTCATAATGTCTGTATATGGTAACATCTGTATAATATCTGCTCCCTCATGGGATGTACAGATCTGGTGATGGATGTAAAGGGCTCAGTCCTTTCCCTTCATGTCTCTTGTGTCAGTAGAATATCCTTCAAGTGACTACACTCGTCCCACATAATGCTGGCCTAATGGCTCCACACTGAGGGTGTACCAGTAGAGTCAGGACTGCTCCACCAGCAGTGGACTACCACCGGTCCCCACCTACTGGTGGTATCATGGCTCCCATCACTGCGGGCTGATACCCGTAGTGGTCATGTGGATGTTCCACAATCCAGTACTACACTAGTCACCACCTACTGCTGGCAGCATGGCATCCATCACTGAGGGCTGGATACCAGTAGTGGTCATGTCAATGCTAGCACATGCCTGTGACTACACAGGTCACACCTACTGCTGGCATTCAGGCTCCCATCACTGAGGGTGATACCAGTATGGTCATGTGAATGCTCCACCATCCAGTGATACCCGGTCACCACCAATGGTAGTTCATAGCTCCCAGCACTGAGAATGATGCAGTAGATGGTTCATTGGACTGTTCCACCACCAGTGGACTTCACCGCGTACACCGCCTACTGCTTGGCATCATGGTCCCATACTGAGGTGATACCGTAGTGGTGTGTCATTGTGATGCTCCACCATCCAGTGACTACACGGTCACCACATACTGCTGGCATCAGGCTACCACATGTGGGTGATACAGTAGTGGTCATGTGACTGCTCCACCATACAGTGACTACACCGCGTCAACACCACTGCTGGCATCATGGCCACAATCACTGAGGCTGATAACAGTAGCGGTCATGTGACTGCTCCACATCCAGATGACACACCGGTCACCCCTCTGAGGCATCATGGCTCCAACACCCAAGGGCTAAATACCCAGAGTGGTCATGGACTGCTCCTCCATCCAGTGACTACATCGTCACACCTTACTGCTGGTATCATTGGCTCCCATAACTGAGGGTGATACAGTAGTGGTCATGTGATTGCTCCACCACACCAGGGAACTACACCGGTCACCACCTACTGCTGAGGCAGTCATGCTCCCATCACTTGAGGGTGATACCGTAGTGGTCATGTGACTGCATCCACCATCCAGGGACTTACACCGGTTCACACCTAGCTGCTGGCATCATGGCTCCCAATCCAATGAGGGCTGATACCCAGTAGATGGTCAATGTGAACTGCTCCACTCAATCCAGGTAACTACAAACGGTCATCAACCTATGCTGGAATTCATGGCATCCATCCAATGAGGGCTGATACCCGTAGTGTCCACATAGGGACTGCTCGCACCATCCAAGGACTACACCGGGTAACCACCTACTGCGGCATCAGGGCCATCATCACCAAGGGCTATACCAGTTGTGCGCATGTGACTGCTACACCATTGAGTGGACTACACGGTTATCACCTACTGCTGGCATCAATGGCTCCCTCACTGGGGATGATAACCAGTGTGGGTCAGGTTGACTTCATCCACCATCCAGTGAACAACGGGTCACCGCAGACTGCTGGCATTATGCTACATCACTAGGGGCTGATACCAGTAGTGGTCATGTGATTGTCCAACCAACCGTGACACACCGGTCACCACCTACTGCTGGCATCATGGCTCCCAATCACTGAGGTGATCCAGTAGTGCGTCATGGACTGCTCCACCATCCAAGTGTACTTACACCGGTCAACACCTACTTGCTGGCCATCATGGCTCAAATGAGGGCTGAAACTTGAAACCAGTAGTGGTCATGTGACTGCTCCACCCTCCAAGTCACTACACCATAGTCACACCTACTGCTGGCATCATGGCTCCCATCACTGAGGGCTGATACAGTAGGGGTCATGTGACCTCATCCCCACCAGTGACTACGAAAGGTCACCGCCCCTACTGTGGCATCATTTGACTCCCAGTCACGGAGGGCTGATACAAGTAGTGGTCAGTGGACTGAGCCAAATCCAGTGACTACACCGGTCACACCTACTGAGGCATCAGGGCTCCATACTGAGGGGCTGATACCAGTCGTGGTCATGTGACTGCTCCCATCAGTGACTACATCGCACCACCTACTGCTGGATCATGGCTCACAATCACTGAGGGTGATAAAGGCGTGGTCATGTGATTTGACCTCACTATCCAGTGACTAACCGGTCACCACCTACTGCTGGCACCATGGCTCCACATCATTGAGGCTGATACCAGAGTGGTAATGTGACTGCCTACACCATCCAGTAAACTACACGGTCACCACCTAATGATGGCATCATGGCCGCCATCACTGAGGGCTGTGTACCAGAATAGTGGTCATGTGACGCTCCAACATCCAGTGATACACCGGTCACCACCTCCTGGGCATCATGGCCCCCATCACCAAGGGCTGATACCAGTTTGTATGTGAACGCTACACCATTGAGTGGACGACACTGGGTCACAACTACTGCATGGCATCAGGCCCCATCACTGAGGGCTGATACCAGTAGTGGCATGACTGCTTCCATCCAGTGACTACCACCGTCACCACCACTGCTGGCATCTGGCGCCCATCACTTGAGGGTGATACCAGTAATGGTTCTATGTGACTGCCCACCATTCCCGTGACTACACGGGTCACCACCTACTGCTGGCATCATGGCTCCCGTCATGAGGGCTGATACCAATAGGGGTCATGTGACTGCTTCCAACCATCCAGTGACTACACAGGTACCACTGACTGCTGTCATCATGGCTCCCATCATGAGGGCTGATTGATACCATTAGTGGTCATGTGACTGCTCCCCATCCAGTCACTACACCGGGCACCACCTACTTGCTGCATCATGGGCCTCCATCACTGAGGGCTGTACCAGTAGTGCGTCAGTGACGCTCCCACAATCCAGTGACTACACGGTCACCCTACTGCTGGCATCATGGCCATAAACACCAAGGGCTGGAAACCAGTTGTTGGTCATGTGACTCTACACCATGAGTGACTACACTGGTCAAAACTAATGCTGGCATCATGGCTCCCATCACTGAGGTGGATACCAGTAGTGGGTCATGTGGACTGCTCCTCCAACCCAGGACTACACCGCACCACCTACTGCTGGCATCATGGCCCATCACTGAGGGCTGATACCAGTAGGGGTCATGTTGGACGCTCCAACACCAGTGATTACAACGGTCACCACCTAATAGTGGCATCATGGCCTCCATCACTGAGGGCTGATGCCAGTAGTGGTCATGTGACGGCTCCACCATCCATACTACACGGTTCCCACTACTGCTGGCATCATGCCTCCAGCAAGAGGGCTGATTACCAGTAGTGGTTTCTTGTGACTGCTCCACCATCAGTCACACTACACCGGTCACCACCTACTGCTGGCATACTGGATCCATCAATGAGGGCTATACCCAGTGGGTATGTGACTGCTCCACCATCCAGTGATTACACGGTCACCACCTACTGGCTGGGAATAGGGCTCCCATAACTGAGGGTGAATGCCAGTAGTGGTCATGTGACTGCTCCAACCAGTCCAGTTCACTACACGGTCGACCACTCCTACTGCATGGCATCATGGCCCTCCATCACTGAGGGCTGATACTACCAGTAGTGGTCATGTGACTGCTCCACCATCCGTGATCTTACACCGGTCACCACCTCTGCTGGCATAATGGCCATCATCACCAAGGGCGTACCAGTTGTGGTCATGTGACTACTACCACCATAGTGACTACACTGGGTCAACACCTACTGCTGGCATCATGGCTCCCATCAGAGGGCTATTTGCCAGTAGTGGTCATGTGACATGCTACACATCCAAGTCACCTACACCGCGTCACCACCTATGCGGCAATCATGCCTCCATCACTGAGGGCTGATGCCAGTCGTGGGGGGTCATGTGACTGCCCTCACCATCCTCCAGGTCAATACACCGGTAAACCACCTAATGCTGGCATCATGGCCTCCAACACTGAGGGCTGATACCAGTAGTGGTCATGTGACTGCTCCACCATCAGTGATCTACACCGGTCACCACTCCTGCTGGCATCATGGCTCCCATAACTGAGGGCTGATACAAGTAGGGGTCATGGGATGCTCCACCATCCAGGACTTCCATGTCACCACCAATGTGGCTTCATGGCTCCCATACTATACCAGTAGGGTCATGTGACTGCTCCACCATCCCGTGAATACACCGGTCACAACTAATGCTGGCATAAGGGCTCCCATCACTGAGGGCTGATACAGAGGGTCATGTGACTGCTCCACCAACAGTTGATTAAATCGGTCACCACCCTAATGCTGGCATCATGGCTCCATCACTGGGGATGATACCAGTAGGGGTCATGTGGATGCTCACAAGCCGGGACTACACCGTCCCACTACTGATGGCAATCATGGCTCACATCACTGAGGGATGATACCAGTAGGGTCATTGACTGCCCACCATCCAGTGCTTACAACGGGGTCACCACTACTCTGCATCATGGCTCCCATCACTGGGAGATGAGAACAGTAGTCGGTCAGTAGACTGCTCACCATCCAGTCAATACACCGGGTCACCAAACTACTGCTTGGGCAATCATGGTCTCCATCACGAGGTGATACAGTAGTGGTCTTTTGTGACTGTCCAACATCCCGTCACTACACCGCGGTCCCACTACTGCTGGAATCATGGCTCCCATCATGAGGGTGATACCAGTAGGGGTCATTGGACGCTCCCCAACCATCCAGTGATTACACAGGTCACCACCTTACTGCTGGCATCATGGCTCCAATCACAGAGGGACTTGATATGAGCCAGAGTAGTGGTCATGTGACTGCTCCACATCCATATACACCGGTCACCACCTACTGCTGCATAATGAGTCTCACATCACTGAGGGCTGATACCAGTAAGTGGGTCTGGTGACGGCTCACCATCCAGTCCACTACAACGGTCACCACCTACTGCTGGCATCATGGCCTCCCATCACTCGATGGCTGATACCAGTAGGGGTATGTGACTGCTCCACCATTCCAGTGATTACACGCGGCACCACCTTACTGCGGCATCAGGCTCAATCACTGGGAGGGCTGATGCAGTAGTGCGTCATGGGACTGATCCACCACCCGTGACTACACGGTCACCACCTACTGGCTGGCATGCATGGCCATCATCACCAAGGCTTCACCAGTTGTGGTCATGGACTACGACCACCATTGAGTGACTTACACTGGTTCAAAACACTACGCTGCATCAGGGATCCCCCCATCACTGAGGGATGATACCAGTAGTGGTCATATGATGCTCCTCCATCAGTGGAATGACTACAACCGTCACCACCTCTGTTACTGGCATCATGGCTTCCTCCAATGAGGGCTGATACCGTAGTGGTCATGTGACTGCTCCAACATCCAGTGATACACCGGGAACACCCTACTGCTGGAATCATGGATCCCATCACTGAGGGCTAGGATGATCCAGTAGGGGTCATGTGAAAGCTCTGCTCCAGTGCACTAAACTGGCACCACCTACTGCTGGCATCATGGCTCCCATCACTGGGGAGATACCAGTGGGTCATGTGACTGCTCCGCCATCCAGGACTACACAACTGGTCCCACCATGATGCATCATGGCTCCCATCACTGATTACCAGTAGGGTCAGGTGACGCTTTCCACCATGCCAGTGAACTACCCGGTCACCACCTATGCGGCATCATGGCTCCCATCACGGAGGGCTGATACTTAGTAGGGGTCATGTTTCCCCACCTTCGGGTTTATTGTTTTGACAAATTTAGTAAAACGTCAAGAAAAACTATTTCATTGTCTGGTATCCCCCTTAAGTAAGAATATTCATCCTATTCTACCCATATAAATAAAGATACACAGGAATGATTCAGGCTATAATACGGTCTCGAGAAAACCAAAAAGAAATAAAATACAAACCAGTACAGAATGATGCTCTTTCTAACTCCTGCCCGTCTAAAAAAAATATTTCCCTAAATATTCTCAAACAATAAGGTGATACCACAGGACCACCCCAAAAAAAATGGTAACAACTGGAAAAAGCATCTCGTCCCGCAACAAAAATGCCGTCACACACTGGCCCAACTAAACGAAAAGCCGACCAGAATTTTAATGCCCTTCAAAAGGGGGCCAATGATGAAACTAAAATCCTGCAGCTTCCAGTCGTCCCGTCTCCTGATTCCCTCTCTCTTCCACTCGCTGTGCCGGCCCATAAAACAAGTTCACATGGGCCACATTTTTTCGTTTCTCGTTTGGATTGGCTATGCAACTCATGAAATTGCAGAACAAATTGTAAGTTTTGGGTTTTCTCTTTTTATAATTTTGGAAATGTGTTAAATTTTATAAGTGCTGCATGAACGTATACATGTAACAATATCCTACCATTTCGAACAATTTCAACATCTAACTCCATTTTTGATTTCAAGTTACTATGAAAATCCAAGGGTTACAATTCTTTCAGAAAAGCGGATTTCTAGTAGCTGAAGTGGGGGCAGATTGAAATGGGTTGGTTTATATAGGGGGGTTTTGTGCTAAATATGTAAAATTTATCATTCAAACTGTATTTATCTCCCAAAAATAGTCAATTCTGAAAATCCGGAAAAGCGAATTTTCTATTTGTAACTATGCCCCGCGTGACATACAAATATTATCCCAGACATTTCAAGAAATTAGGAAAATGTTTAAAGTAGACAAGGGAAATGTTATTCGCAACTTATTTAGGTGGTAAATTCTATCTGCCTGAAAACGCAAATGATTAGAATTTCGAAAATGGCAAATTTTCAAAAAATTTATCAATATTTCTTTTTTTTGTAAATAACACCAAACTTATCAGAAAAAACTTTACCATACTAAATGAAGTAAAACATGTGTGGAAAAACAATCTCAGATCGTTTTCATAATAACAGTGTTCAATAAAAGTTATAACCTATAAAGCGAAGCAAGTCAGAATCCAAAAAATCGGCTGAGCCTTAAAGGGGTATTCTCGTCTGGGCATTCACATTCAGTTTCACTATTTTCCTTAGAAACATCTTCATTGGATGTTATTAAAAAAAATGTTCCTGGTTGAAGATAATTTCTCATAAATGTAGTCATTCTGTCCCTTAAGAAACTAATTAGCTTCCTCAGATACGACCACACGTACACTCTGGCCGCGGTGGCCAGACATACGCTATTGAGTCGGTCGACCTCCTGGATTCATTGATCATTGCACAGGACGTCTGTGGACCTACAGTAACTCCCGGACATTTCATATACAAAAACCTTTTTGTTTTCTTTGTGCAATCACTCCACAGAGGTGGTCGTACCGAGGGAGCCATCTCGTTCTAGGGACAACATGCTACATTTATGTAAAATTATCTTCACACAGGACATTTTTTTTAATAACATCCAATTGAAGAAATGTTTATATAGGGCAGATTTATCAAACTGAATGTGAATACCCAGATGAGAATACCCCTTTAAGCTACAAAATGGCTGCGTCCTTAAGGGGTTAAGTCACTGCGCTCGGCGTCCGTATACGCGGACGCTGACGTGAGCAGGTTAATAGAGAGATGTCAATGCTGTATAACAGTTAGTAGGCGCCGTATACAAATTACAAGAGTTTTTGTCTTATGGGACATTATACTGTAACGTGACTGTGGTGCTCTTGAGGCGCAGTTTTGAGTATGCTGCCTGGAACTGAAGACGCCTTGTGGTGAATTCTGTAGTTTAAGTGGGAAGTTATCAAATTCTGTAACGATGGAGAATAGCAGTCATCTGTGAGGAGCCAACAAGATGGAGACAGGACAGATCATGGAAGAAGGTGAAGCTACAACTGAGTTATACGTAAGTAATCTCTATATTTTGCCGTAAGCACCCTGGTGTGCAGTGATTTTTGGCGCTAAATAGTTGGTGCAGTATTTCCCGTGCTGGTATAATTTTGTATGTGGTGTATTTATTACTGTGCTGCTATTAGTATTGTACGGTATGTGGCTATTGGTTGTGGGATATATATTTATGTGCACCTATATTTGGGTGTTTTCTTGAATGGTGTGTGTGTAGAGTATAATAGCAATGTGTTATGCATGTGTTATGCATAGTTAGTGTATGTGTGCTTATGTCTGTGGAGTATTGGTGCATTGGAAGTATTACGTGCGGGGTGGAGCCAGCAGCAAGGGTTTATATATGGGGGCCCCTATCCTAGTTCGCACCAGGGCCCACTGGGGTCTTGTTAGTAACTGGTGACGGCTCCTCTGTGTCCTTGGCGGGTCTGAAAATTCTCCACCTAAAGGGGCAGGATCGGACCATGCGCCACATTACCTCAGCAGCTTAAAGGCGCACCCAAGCAAGATGGCGCCCACTTCCCGAGCAGAGCAGGGGCCACTGGATTAGTGAGTCCATAACTTTTCCTTTCTCCCTCTTTTTTGGGCTCAGTATGATCACGGAGATTCCAAATTTATGTAACTTTTAACATGTTTTAGTACATTTAAAAAATTTATCCTCTTACAATTTTTTTTTAATATTGCCATATTCTGGTTGAATAATTTTTTACATTCAGTGTACCCGACCTTTATAGGTGTTATTTATTTTTTTTTCTTTGCAGGATGAGATGATTTTTTCATTGCTACCATTCTGGGACTGTATGGTGATTGGGGAGATTTGGGTATTGTTTCTGCTACAAGGTTCGGCCAGGAATAACCATTGTTACATTTTGATATATCTGTAATTTGATACCGTATATACTCGAGTATAGCCGTGTTTTTCAGCACAAAAAATGTCTGAACAACCCTAACTCGGGTTAACTCAAGTATAATAGATTAAAAAAAGTGTACTCACCTTCCGACGCCCCCACTCCCAGGGGTGTCCTCATCTGTCCAACGATGTTCCGGCTCCCTCTCTCTGTACGGTGTCAGTTGCTCGAGCTGTGATGTTAGCGGATCGCTGACATCACGTGTGTTGCCGATGGCGGCGCACACCTAGAACGTCAGCGAGCCAGACCGGAAACATCGTTGACAGATGAGCACCTCCCGGGGGGCGTCGGGGGTGAGTAAACTTGTTTTTTATTTCCTTATAGCTGGGCCAGGGACTGTATACTGGTGGGGGGGGGGCTGTATACTGGGGGACAGCTAGGTTACTAGGGACAGGGGGCTGCAGGCTCGTATATGCAGGGACAGGGGCGCAGGCTGCTACAGGGAACATGACTGGTGCGGCTGTAGACTGGGACAGGGGGCTCTTCGGCTAGGCTATATATACTATGGGCAGGGGGCTGCAGGCTGTATACTAGGGACATGGGCTGAGGCTGTTATACTGGGGGGCAGGGCTGCGGCTGTATACTGGGGGCAGGGGCTGCAGGTGTATACGGGGGGGCCAGGGGCTGTATATGGGGGGGCAGGCTGCAGTCTGTATACTGGGGGCAGGGGCTGTATACAGGGACAGGGGGCTGCAGGCTGTATACTAGGACAGGGGCTGAGGCATCTACCGGGGGCAGGGGCTGCAGGCTGTATACTGGAGGGGAGTAGGGGGCTGTATACTGGGGGGGGGCAGGGGCTGTATACTAGGGACAGGGGGCTGCAGGCTGTATACTAGGGACAGGGGGCTGCAGGCTATATACTGGGGGCAGGGTGACTGCAAGGCTTCTACTTGGGGGTTCGGGGCTGTCTATGGGGGGGCAGGGGCTGCAGGCTGTATCACGTGGCAGGGCTGTATACTAGGGCACAGGGGGCTGCAGCTGTATACTAGGGACAGGGGGCTGCAGCTTATATGGGGCATGGGCTCAGGCTGTACTACTGGGGGCAGGTGCTGTTTACTGGAGGGCAGGCTGCAGGATTTATACTGGGGGCCAGGGCTTCAGGCTATATACTGGGGGCAGGGGCTGCAGGCTGTATACTGGGGGCAGGGGCATGTTCATACAGGGACAGGGGGCTGCAGGCTGTATACTAGGGACAGGGGGCTGCAGGCTGTATACGGGGGGCAGGGGCTGCAGGCTGTATACTGGGGGCAGGGGCTGTATACTGAGGGCAGGGGCTAGGCAGATGTATCCGGGGGCGGGGCTTCAGGCTATATACTGGGGGCATGTGCTGCAGGCCTGTTACGGGGAGGGGCTGCAGGTTGTATACTGGGGGACAGGGGCTACAGATTATATATTCAGGGGCAGGGGCAGCAGGCTGTAACTGGGGGCAGGGGCGATACTGGGGGCAGGCTGCAGGTTGTCTATAGGGGGACCGGGACTACAGATATATATCGGGGGCCGGGGCAGCAGGCTGTAATGGAGGCATGCAGGCTGGACTGGTCATACTGGGAGCAGGCTGGTTCCAATGCATTTTCTATCCCTCGGTCTATACCGAGTCAATAGTTTTTTCAGTTTTTGTGTTTAAAGGGGGGCCTCGGTTATACTCGGGTTGGCTTATACTCGAGTATATACGGTACCTAACATCTTGATTTTATTTACTTATATACAGTTCTAAGAAGGTGGGATTTTCAGCTTTTAGGTTCTTATTACATTTTTGTTGTATTTTTATGACCTTTCAGGGGTACGTGATGTATTGCACTGGTGACACTCTTTACTCGCATAATGGGGCAGATTTCTTTCCCCGGCCCATTCGCGATCCAGCGCGTGTTCTCTGCTCTGGATTCGGTCCGGCCGGGATTTAAGAAGGTAGTTCCCACCGTGTCCACCAGTGGCGCTGCTGCTCTGAAAGTCATCTCATCCCTCCGGAATGCACCACCTTCGGATCCAGGTGAAGGTAAAGCGGTCCCAAGCGACCTTTTTTTCGGGTTTTTAATGTCGGCGGTTTTTCGAATACGTCGGGTTTTCGTTCGGCCATGCCCCCCGATATTTCCGTCGCGCGCTTGCCGGCGCCGATGCGCCACATCCGATCGCGTGCGCCACGATCCGGGCAATTCAGGGTACAATCGGCGCAAATCGGAAATATTCGGGTAACACGTCGGGAAAACGCGAATCGGGCCCTTAGTAAATGACCCCCAATGTGCTGGTCTCACCTGTATACTCATGTAATGCATTGGTCGATTCTCTTTATTCATGTAAAGCGCTTTTCACACCTGTTCATTCATGTTATGCGCTGATTCTCCATTTTATCATGTAGCAGGTTTTATCCAGTCCACACATGGCTCGCGGGAGGGTGGTTGCTGGCCTCATGGTCAGGTGCTGCACGGTGCAGCCAGGGGAACGTTTTGCAGGAGGAAGAGGAAGATGAGTAAGATGGAAGAGAGGAGTTATCTTTACAGCAGTACCCAGAGCAGCTCCGGCTTCCTTGGATGTGGTCACAGGGATGTGGAGTGAGGAGAAATATCTCCCACCAAGGACAGGTTTATCCTCGCCTCTGGGCTGCCTTGTTTACATAGACCAATACATGCTACAGGGCCTGCACAAGAACCGATTCCTCGATTCTCAACAGAGCTATGACTGGGTGTCCACATTAAAAATCACAAACAAGGTTAACGGAAACCTACAACTTTAAAATTAAACTTATGACCACAATACCCTGCAAGCAGCTCAAGGGTGAGCTGATGCCAGATCATATATCTTGACTAGTTGCAGAAACCGCTGTATTCCGTGAAAAGTGTCTTATAGTTATATTCAACCCCCCTTCGGCGCACCCACCATATCGCACCATATCGCACCATATCGCACATATCCTTGCATCATATCGCACAATTAATGCGCCCCACTGCGTGCGAACCCTCCCGAAGCCACCGCGATAAAAGTTGTTTGTGCGCATGTGCGAGTGTGCCCGCGAGCTCAGTGACATCACCGGCTCTCCAGCACCTCATAATAATGTGCACAAACGGTCGCGCGCATGGTGCGCACAGCGATATCGTGGTGCGCCGAAGGGGGGTTTGAATATAACAAATAAAACACTTTTTCACGGAATACAGCGGTTTCTGCAACTAGTCAAGATATCGTCCGGCATCAGCTCACCCTCAGCTGTTGCAGGGGATTTGTGGGTTATAAGTTCATTTTAAAGAGGTGGTTTTCCATTAAAATTCAAAAACTATTTAATTTCTCAGTATACGGGCTTTAAAGAGCTTATGATATAAACATGTATCCAGTAACTGAGGAGACAAACTGTGTCCTGACAAATGTCATAAGATCTGTCAGGTGTCAGTATAACATAATATTTGTTTGTACACATAATATATTAGTGAATTATAAGTCATGAGAAGCACAACACACTTACATCGGGTAAACTCACTGATGACTTATGGCCCCAGCCCCTACGTTTCTCCTATATAAACCCTCATCCCTAGAAGTGATCTATACTGAGGTGTCCTGTCCTCCTGGAGTCTCCACATTCTCTATCACAAGGTGGGAATTGTACTTATTATTCTGATACTTTTATGTATTTGCTCTTAGTTGATGTCACTTCCATTAGGTTTGTTCCTTATGGTCGCAGGTTATACTTTATAATTCTGAGATAATCTATCCTTTTGCTCAGTTTCTTTTCTGTATTTGTAAGTAAAGATAAAGGAAAGGAGGAAGAAGTAAATGTTGTGTATAAAATCTCTTGTGGAACAGATGTCATTACATCATACAACTACTAGACGCCTTATACCCTACAATAGCAGCGGATATTCTACTGACACAAAGACATGAAGGGAAGGACTAGCCCTTTATAATCCATCACCACATCTGTCATCCCATGGGTAGTTCTATGAGTATTGTCCCGGTTTATCAGGTAGATTTCCTTTAACTAATTTATATATTAATATTTTCTGACAGATCTGAGATGGCTTTTTGAAGAAATCCCTTTTCCTTGTACTTTTCCTTGATTGGTCTCCATTTCTCTCTGTGAAAAATAAGTGCTCATAATATATAATGAACATTTAATAATTAGGAGAACCCTGTATAGAAGAATAATAAACAAATCAAAATGTTATGAACTTATAGATTTTAATTTCCTACACTATTTCCCACTATAATCCTGTGCTTATGGTTGTTGTTCCTCCAACTCTCTATACTAGCAGATGTGATGGCTAAACCAATCAGTGTGTACACATGACCACTACTGGCATCAGCCCTCAGTGATGGGGGCCATGATGCCAGCAGTAGGTGGTGGACTTGTGTATCATGGATGGTGAGCACTCACATGACCCCCTACAGGTATCATAGCCCTCAGTGATGGAGCCATGTATGCCCAGTGAGTGGTGGTGACCGGTGTAGTCACTGGATGTGAGCAGTCTCATGTGACTGCTCTACCATCCAGTGACTACACCGGTCACCACCTACTGCTAACATCATGGCTCCCATCACTGAGGGCTGATGCCAGTAGTGGTCATGTGTCTGCTGTACACACTGATTGGTTGTAGCCATCACATGATATCTGCTAGTAAATAGAGAGTTGGAGGAACAACATACCATAAGCACAGGATTATAGTGGGAAATACGTGTAGGAAATTAAAATCTATAAGTTCATAACATTTTGCATTTGTTTATTATTCTTCTATACAGGGATCTACCATAATTATTAAATGTTTCATTATATATTATGAGCACTTACTCTTCTTCTTCACAGAGAGAAATGGAGACCAATCCAAGGAAAAGTACAAGGAAAAGGGATTTCTTCAAAAAAGCCATCTCAGATCTGTCAGAAATATTAATATATAAATTAGTTAAAGGAAATCTACCTTGATAAACCAGGGACATTACTCATAGAACTACCCATGGGATGTACAGATGTGGTGATGGATATAAAGGGCTCAGTCCTCTCCCTTCATGTCTCTTGTGTTAGTAGAATATCCGCTGCTATTGTAGGGTATAAGGGCGTCTAGTAGTTGTCCTGATGTAATGACATCTGTCTCCACAAGAGATTTTATACACAACATTTACTTTCTTCCTTCCTTTCCTTTATCTTTACTTACAAATAGACAGAAAGAAACTGAGCAAAAGGAAATAGAATTTATCTCAGATAATATAAAGTATAACCTGCGACCATAAGGACATAAACCTAATGGAAGTGACATCAACTAAAGAGCAAAATACATAAAAGTATCAGAATAATAAGTAACAATTCCCACCTTGTGATAGAGAATGTGGAGACTCCAGGAGGACAGGACACCTCAGTATAGATCACTTCTAGGGATGAGGGTTTATATAGGAGACACTTAGGGGCTGGGGCCATAAGTCATCACCGATGAGTCCACCCGATCCCGGATCCTGGTGTTTATTGTTCTCATGCGCTTAGATGTATTGTGCGTCTCATGATTTATAATTCCATAATATTTTCCCAGACTGAGTACATACAAATATTATGTTATACTGACACCTGACAGATCTTATGACATTTGTCAGGACACAGTTTGTCTCCTCAGTTACAGAAAACATGTTTATATCACATAGATCAGGAGACTGGGGCAGAAACAGAAAGATCTATAGATAATCTCCGGCTCTTCCATCTTCCCATTTTCCAGCCCAAAGAGACACCTAAGTCCAGGATTATGTGTCTGGTCCTATAAAGAGGCTGCAGAGATCTATAGGTATCAGGAGACTGGGGCAGAAGCAGAAAGATCTATAGATAATCTCATGTACTTCCATCTTCCTCTTCCATCCCAAAAATGCAGCTCAGTCCTGGATTATGTGTCTGATCCTATAAAGAGGCTGCAGAGATCTATAGGTGTAGCTCGGTTATATATAGTGATAGTGACCTGTGTTCGGGTTCGTACCAAACATTGCAGATTCAGATCTGCAGACATCAGTCAGAAGTTTGGGACCAGTTCAACCCCCCCCCCCCCCCCAATGGCCGGTAACACTCGGGATCGGAGCTGGCACCAGTGGCGGATGTTATCCTGTACATCCAGCAGAGCCATGATCCCGGCCAATACAGCGGCTTTACCCGCAGCAGGTGACAGATAACACGGGTATAACAGAGGGGGGAATAGACCCATTTATAGGGGTACAAGTAAGTAACATTGTATATTCCTATGAGCCAGTATCCCCCCTGCCAAGGTGCACACAACCAATATAGTCCCAGTATTATTCCAGGGAAAAGGGGGGAGGGGACAGGGGTCCGGCTTCATATATAACTTATATCACTTCATATAAAGACAAAGTCACATGTATATAAAATGCTTCACTGCTCGGGGAAGATGAGGAATGTAAATTCCCTGTGAGATACAAGTCACTACAGGAGCCGCCACTAGTTATTGTGCTCCTATGAGCCAGTATCCCCCCTGCCAAGGTGCACACAACCAATATAATCCCAGTATTATTCCAGGGGAAAGGGGGGTGCAGGGGTCCGGCCTCATATATAACTTATATCACTTCATATAAAGACAAAGTAACATGTATATAAAATGCTTCACTGCTCGGGGAAGATGAGGAATGTAAATCCCCTGTGAGATACAAGTCACTCCAGGAGCCGCCACTAGTTATTGTGCTCTGTCCCTTATTGTGTGGGACGGCTGCAGAGATCTATAGGTGTAGCTCTGTTATATATAGTGATGAGCCGCAATGTTTGGATTTGTACTGAACATTGCAGGTTCAGGTCTGCAGAACACAAACTCAGTAAGAAGTAGGGGATCGATCACCCCCCAAAAAAACACACACGGCTGGTAACACTCGGGATCGGAGCTGGCACCAATCCTGGATGTTATCCTGTACATCTAGCAGAGCGATGATCCCGGCCAATACAGCGGCTTTACCCGCAGCAGGTGACAGATAACACGGGTATAACAGAGGGGGAATAGACCCATTTATAGGGGTACAAGTAAGTAACATTGTATATTCCTATGACCCAGTATCCTCCCTGCCAAGGTGCACACAACCAATATAGTCCCATTATTATTCCAGGGGAATAGGAGGGATGATACTATATTGTATGAGGAGGGACACATTTATTAGCTGCTCTTATTTGATGTTGGACACTTAGATTCTGGGAATGGATCTTTATTTGTTTGTTGTTACTAATATTCTTTGTACTTTCAACAAACAAGGAAACAATGTTGCACTTTGAAAACAGACAAATTCCATCTCCGGCTGATGATGAGACAAGGAGAGACATTTATTAGCAGTTTGTGTCACTATCCTGCAGAGAGCGGCAGGTTCATGGAGACCGGACATTCTTCGTGTAATTGTTGGACCCTGCGGATTCCCATGTTGCTTAGCACCTTATTGCTCCACCCTGTACTATAACAGCGCAGAGCTCCGCTATCAGCGTTCAGCCCTGTACTTGTAGGGCGCTGAGCTGATTCCGGTTTGGCTCTGCATCCTCTAGGTGTAGAGGATGCCCCCTGTCTATGGTGATGGTAGAACCACCTCTCCTCTAGGTGTAGAGGATGCCCCCTGTCTATGGTGATGGTAGAACCACCTCTCCTCTAGGTGTAGGGGATGCCTCCTGTCTATGGTGATGGGAGAACCTCCTCTCCTCTAGGTGTGGAGGATGCCCCCTGTCTATAGCGATGGTAGAACTGCCTCTCCTGTAGGTGTAGAGGATGCCCCCTGTCTATGGTGATGGTAGAACCTCCTCTCCTCTAGGTGTAGAGGATGCCCCCTGTCTATAGTGATGGTAGAACCGCCTCTCCTCTAGGTGTAGGGGAGGCCCCCTGTCTATGGTGATGGTAGAACCACCTCTCCTGTAGGTGTAGAGGATGCCCCCTGTCTATAGCGATGGTAGAACTGCCTCTCCTCTAGGTGTAGAGGATGCCCACTGTCTATGGTGATGGTAGAGACGCCTCTCCTCTAGGTGTAGAGGATGCCACCTGTCTATAGTGATGGTAGAACCTCCTCTCCTCTAGGTGTAGACAGGGGGGGGGGGGTCTATGGTGATGGTAGAACCTCCTCTCCTCTAGGTGTAGAGAATGGCCCCTGTCTATGGTGATGGTAGAACTGCCTCTCCTCTAGGTGTAGAAGATGCGCCCTGTCTATGGTGATGGTAGAACCACCTCTTCTCTAGGTGTAGAGAATGGCCCCTGTCTATGGTGATGGTAGAACCACCTCTCCTCTAGGTATAGAGGATGCCCCCTGTCTATGGTGATGGTAGAACCACCTCTCCTCTAGGTGTAGAGGATGCCCCCTGTCTATGATGATGGTGGAACCTCCTCTCCTCTAGGTGTAGAGGATGTCCCCCGTCTATGGTGATGGTAGAACCGCCTCTCCTCTAGGTGTAGAGGATGCCCCTGTCTATGGTGATGGTAGAACCTCCTCTCCTCTAGGTGTAGAGGATGCCCTCTGTCTATGGTGATGGTAGCACTGCTTCTCCTCTAGGTGTAGAGGATGCCCCCTGTCTATGGTGATGGTAGAACCTCCTCTCCTCTTGGTGTAGAGGATGCCCCCTGTCTATGGTGATGGTAGAACCTCCTCTCCTCTTGGTGTAGAGGATGCCCCCTGTCTATGGTGATGGTAGAACCTCCTCTCCTCTAGGTGTAGAGGATACCCCCTGTCTATGGTGATGGTAGAACCACCTTTCCTCTAGGTGTAGATGATGTCCCTGTCTATGGTGATGGTAGAACCTCCTCTCCTCTAGGTGTAGAGGATGCCCCCTCTCTATGGTGATGGTAGAACCGCTTCTCCTCTAGGTGTAGAGGATGCCCCCTGTCTATGGTGATGGTAGAACCTCCTCTCCTCTAGGTGTAGAGGATGCCCCTGTCTATGGTAATGGTAGTACGTCCTCACCTCTAGGTGTAGAGAATGCCCCCTGTCTATGGTGATGGTAGAACCTCCTCTCCTCTAGGTGTAGAGGATGCCCCCTGTCTATGGTGATGGTAGAACCGCCTCTCCTCTAGGTGTAGAGGATGCCCCCTGTCTATGGTGATGGTAGAACCTCCTCTCCTCTAGGTGTAGAGGATACCCCCTGTCTATGGTGATGGTAGATCCTCCTCTCCACTAGGTGTAGGGGATGCCCCTGTCTATGGTGATGGTAGAACTGCCTCTCCTCTAGGTGTAGAGGATTCCCCTGTCTATGGTGATGGTAGAACTGCCTCTCCTCTAGGTGTAGAGGATGCCCCCTGTCTATGGTGATGGTAGAACCTCCTCTCCTCTAGGTGTAGAGGATGCCCCCTGTCTATGGTGATGATAGAACTGCCTCTCCTCTAGGTGTAGAGGATGCCCCTGTCTATGGTGATGAAAAGTCAGCCCAGTTCTCCATGAACCCAAAGCCCTCCTTCCTACACTGACTTTTGAGCCACTTATTTACCTCCTTGATCTCCCGCTGCCTTTCTGGTGTGGCACGTGGTACAGGCAGTATTTTGGAGAAAACTACCTTTGAGGTCCTTGCCCTGAGCTTATGGCCTAAATCCCTGAAATCATTTTTAAGGACCTTCCACCTACCTCTTACTTTGTCATTAGTGCCAATATGGACCATGACTGCTGGTTCCTCACAGCCCCTCCCAGTAATCTGTCAACCCGATCTGCAACATGCCGAACCCGAGCACCCGGCAAACAACACACTGTTCGGTATGCACGATCTTAGTGGCAGATTGCCCTGTCTGTTCCCCTAATTATCGAATCTCCCACTACCAGCACCTGTCTGACCTTGCCTGTGCTCCCATTACCCTTCTTACTGGAGCAGACAGTCCCCCGGTTGCTGGAGGCCATGTTTTGCTGCAGCATTGCTACCCTAGAGCTGATATCCCCCTCATCCGCCAGCCTGGCAAACTTATTGGGGTGCACCAGATCAGGACTAGACTCCCTACAACTCTTCCCTTTACTGTGCCTTCTACATGTTACCCAACTAGCTGCCCCCTCACTCTGCACCTCCATACTTCCCTCCCCACACCCATCTGCCCTAGAGAGTTTGTGCTCCAGATGCAGCAAACTTCGCTCCATATTGTCAATTGCCCGCAGCCTTGAAACTTGCTCATTTAGATCCAGAATCTGGGCTTCCAGATGAGCAATTTTCACACACCCCACAGAGCAGTATTCCCCCTCGAACGGCTGTTCAAGGAAAGCATACATGGCACAGGATGTACACCGTGTAGCAATGCCACTTATGGAGTCCATTGTTCTAATGGGGATTACAATAGAAATATGCACAGAAAGAAGAATTTACAGTCAAAGTAACACAAAATACAGCAGTTACCTGCTAAAGTCCCTCAAACTTAAGTTCCTTAAACCTAAGGGCACTGCACACACTTCGGATCAATGCACACTCGCCTCAAAGCTCGTACACTCACTTTTCTGATGCTTTTTTAAAGGTTATCTGCCACAAAAATCTGCTGAGCTCACTGCAACAAGATCTGGCTGCAAACCTCTTCTTCCATCTCCTCCAATTCTTCATGGTGACGGGACATCTAAGGAGTAGAACAGGGATCAACAGATGAGGAGACACCACATACATACCGAGGGAAGTCTCACCTAGGACCCCAAGGTGTCGGTGTCAACTAGATCTGCAACTGACACCATGCAGGCAGAGGTTTTGCTGTAGACATCTGGAATGTCCCTTGCCCTTGAGTTGGGCTCTGTCAACTTGTAAAGGTACCTCTGCGGACTGTGCAGCCAAAGGCAGAAATGACTCCTGGAAAACCAGAGACTGGAGCAGCTCTGGAAAGGCGGAGACTGGAGTGACTTCTGGGAAAGCCGGAGACTCTGGAGTGGCTTTTGATAAAGCTGGAGAATGGACTGGCTCTTAGGAAGCCGGAGACTGGAGCGGGGTCTGGAAATCCGGAGACTGGAGTGGTTCTGGAAAGGCGGAGACTGGAGTGGCTGCTTGGGAGACCAGAGACTGGAGTGGCTCTGGAAAGCCTGAGACTGGAGTGGCTTCTGGAAAAGCTGCAGGCTGGAGTTGCTCTTAGAAAGCCTCAGACTGGAGTGGCTCTGGAAAGCCAGAGGCTGGAGTGGCTTCTGGGAAAGCCGCAGACTGGAGCGGCTCTGGAAAGCCGGAAGCTGGAGTGGCTTCTGGGAAAGTCGCAGACTGGAGTGGTTCTTTGAGTGGCTCTGGAAAACTGGAGGCTGGAGTGGCTTCTGGGAAAACCGAAGACTGTAGCGGCTCTGGAAAGCCGGAGGCTGGAGTGGCTTCTGGGAAAGCCGGAGACTCTGGAGTGGCTTCTGGGAAAGCTGGTGGGGGGAGCGGCTTCAGTAAAGCTGCAGCCAAACAAGGCAGACATGGAAGCCGACCTCGAAGTCTCAGGGGTTCAAGCAGACATTGCAGCGTGGAGGCAACTCTGCCTAGTTGCTCTTCCCGGAATGTGAGCAGGTTGGACTGCTATACGACCACTCCTGAAATAACAGCCAGCAACCGAAGAGAATCCTTGGCGGAGTTCCTTATGCTGGCGGAGTCCATCGCCAGATCTTGCTGTTACGGTACACAGACAACAGAACGAGAGTCTCTGTGGGAAGAGTCCCCGGACCGGAATCTAAGTGGCACCTGGTCTTCACCAGAGCCCGCCGCAAAAGCGGGACGATCCTGCTGTGGCAGGTTGCCACCGCGGGGCTAGCCACACCCGTGGAACGAGCTGGTGGCACCCCGCCACAGCAAGACCATCAAGCTTTGCGGCGGGCTCTGGTGAACACCAGGTGCCACTTAGATTCCGGTCCCAGGTGTCGGCTAGTACCATCTGGGGGTGAAGGGAGCTAATCTTCTTTCTATTTTAGCTCAGCGGGACTTAGCAGCAGCAATAACAGGGAATTAAATGTATAGTCAGAAATTAAAATGAGTCAGCGATTGAGTGAGGTGTAGATGTCTCAGGTTTATTTGTAGGAATCCTCCCTTTAGTACGCTGAGGCTAGCCACTAGGGAGAAAGAGAACCTCTCACTTAGGGGGATAGAGAGTACTCCACCTAGGGGGAATACAATAGGGGTGTTCTGGGACACTCGAGGTACATCTCTGATCTGTAACGTTCTGACTAACGGGCATATGAATACCGAATAGACATACTGGGAGAACGTTGATTTACTGACTATAACATTTCTGACCAAATTCCATTTACATAAAATGGCTGCAGTTCACTCCTACTGTTAATTTTAAAATTACTCTTTTGGATGAATAAATATCCATTTTATGTATATGAATAAAAGTTAAATTTTGGTGACTAATGGGTACAGCTGTCCCAAATGGACAATTTCTTCTCTTTTTGTAAACAATTTTGTATCTTCCATACCCAGTCACACGTTGGTCATCACAACTGAAACTTTGGTATTTTTTCTTTGGCTAGTACCATCTACACCTCCCACGGTGGTCCAGAACGTCCACTGGTCCACAGACTCCTCCTCCCGGACTCTTCCCACAGAGACTTTAGTCTGTGTACCATAGCATAAATACAAGTACAACATACTTGCAGAGCCCCAAAAGTACCAGTACAACATAAAACAGATGACACCATTTTGGAAATTTCACCCCTTGAAGAGTCTTTCAGTGTAGTGAGCGTTTTAACTCCCCGGGTGCTGGCCAGAATGTAATACAAAGTGAATAGTGCGGA
Source organism: Engystomops pustulosus (assembly GCA_019512145.1). Taxonomy (NCBI): domain Eukaryota; kingdom Metazoa; phylum Chordata; class Amphibia; order Anura; family Leptodactylidae; genus Engystomops; species Engystomops pustulosus. The sequence continues at coordinate 54,622 of WNYA01001187.1, forward strand.
GTAAAAAACAGAACATCAAGTGCCATTTTAGTGGTAAATGTATTTCGCTCATCTCAAGTCACCAAAAACAAACACCACAAAAATCATTCTGCAGGTTGACTCGAGTGCGGAAATACCCCATATGTGGTGTAGGGGATCAACTCAAATGGCAACTTGAGTAACAGTCCAGGTAGCTGTTTTATTTCTTTCCAAAAACAGTGTAATGAAACAGAATAGCTTGCTTCAGCATATAACAGAAAATACAGTCCATATAAACAGGCTTGATTGACAGTCCTTTGTAGGTTGTGCCTCCATCCAGCATCATAACCAAACAATGTCACTATTGGTGGTCCTTGGCTGTGTAACCCCTCCAGCTCTGCATGCAGTATAGCAGAGACTTCCAGACTGCAAACACATCACCCAGCTCACCTGAGCTTCCTGGCTTTATCTGTCAGCCAAAACCTGGCCTGGATATGTGGGAGTAGTCACCCACCCTGCTCTTGACTACTCCAATGAAAGCCGGTCCGGATCAACTGCATTAAGCAGCTTTGCTACATTAACAATTGTCAGAAACCTAAGGTTCCTGACCAAACATTAACCGGCTCACTTCACTGAGGCCAGACACATATCTGCCATCAATAATGGCCCCTTGTACCTTCTCACAGTGGCAATAATCTATAGGTTGGGCACACAGCAGGGCTGAGAAGGGAAGGAACGAAATTAGCTTTTGGACCTCCGTTTCCACTAGTTTTGTTTGGAGAGCCATGCCATGATAGCAGAGCCCCTGAGGCACCAGTATAATATAAACCCCAAAGAAGTGACACTATTTTGTAAACTTCACCCACCAATTAATTTATCTAAGGGTTGTAATGCGCATTTTTACTCCCAAGATACTGGCCAAAATGTCATACAAAGAGAATAGTGCAGAATAAAAATTGCATGGTATTGTCAAATATGCCAGTGCCAAATGTATTCATCGCTACTGGGGTGAATACCGAAGACAAACACCCCAAAAGTAATGAAGCAGGTTCTCCTGGCTACAGCAATTCCCCATTTGTGGCAAAAAATCTACAGGATGGGCACACAGCAGGGCTCAGAATAAAGAACTGGCATTTGGAGCACAGACATTTTACTTTTTCTGGCATTGTGAAGCATTTGTAGATGCCCTTAGGGATCCGTACAGTTGTTTGGGGTCTATTCTTTTACCCCTTTTTAATTGTTTTTACTGGGTTAGTCTGGTGTACATATAGGGGGGACATTAATCATAGGGGGTCTCAGGTTCGCCTATTTTTGCGCCTGGTTTGTTCCCTTTTTTGGCTCCTGATCTATGCTGGATCTAGTTCTGCCTTAGTAAATGCATTTTGGAATTGTCTCATGTCCCATTCATTTGCACCTAATTTGTCTCTAATTTTTACCCTACAAAGTAAATCTCATTTGAGACTAATGATGGAACCAAATAGAAAAAAATGTGACAGAACGTTCAGGGCTTCATTTTTACACAAAAAAGTCTCATTGTGATGTAAATACAGGGAATAAAAGTTACAGACATGGAAAAAAAAAAAAAAATGTTGAGTCTTTGCCTTTGTTATTATAATGTACAGGAAATGGAGACTGATAATATTCTCAGATCTGTACAATAAGACAATAATCACTCCCAGAGATGATCCCATAGACAATGATGAAGTCGTTACTGGAGACATTTTACATTATAAAACTGCTCCGAAGGATTTTCCATGTTGCATAGAGGGAATTCTTCATTTGGCAAACGAAACCTATGTTTTTAGTAATGAAAAGGATATATACACACACATCCATTATATACCCACATACGCACAGAATATCCAAAGCATATTACACAGCTCCAGTATATACAGCACATACAACACAGATATAACATCATATATACAACACCATACTCAGTACTTACAGCACATACCACAGATATCCGAGCATATATTACACAGGCATCGCAGTAATATCAGCACCATACACATCAATATACATGCACAATCATTGATCGTATATACAACACATAACACTCAGATATACTATAGCATATATCCACACAATCCACAGCACACATCCAGTAATATACAGCACACACACCGATGATCCGCACTATAACACAGGCCCAGTATATACATCACATAACCACAGATAGTGCATCATACATACACCGACACATTCACAGTATTACGAACACATACCACTCAGATTATACGCAATTAATACACACATCATCCAGTTATACCAACACTACACCAGAGATACCAATACAGCATATATTCATATCACATCCAGTAAACAATCCATTCCGCCAGATTGGCATGGCATACGTAACACACATCCAGTACATACACACAGTCCGCACACAGATGCACATACATCCCGCACATCCAGTACATACAGCACATCCGCTACACATAGCAAGCATACACTACACACCATCCAGTCATACATAGCACATCCGCAACTCTGCACATACACTACACACACATCCGTACATACAGCACTCCGCACACCTATCACCATAACATCCACCACCCAAATCCAGTCATGCCACATCCACACAGATATGCAGGCATACATACCACACATCCATTAGCATCAGCACCTATCCCACAATGCAGCCTATCATAACACCCGTCAGTACTACAGCACATCCACAGATATGGCAGCAATACTACACAGCCATACAGTACAGTAACAGCACATACGCATCACATATGCAGCATACATACAACAACAGTCCAGTACTACAGCACATTCCGACACATATGCAGGCATACCATACACACACATCCAGAAAGATCCGAACTAACAGCAACTAGGGTACAGCCACCATACATCTCAGCACCATGCACCATATGCAGCATCATACACACACATCCTGTACAATACAATACAGCCCTGCCGCACACATATGCAGCATACATCACCAATCATCTAGACACTCCACACATGTTACATCACACAGCTAACATATCAACACAGATATGCCCATCAATAAACACGCAATCCAGTACATAGCCATCAGCACACATACGAGCCTGCATATCATACACACACTCCACTACATCGCACATCCGCACACATATGCAGCATACCTACACACACCTCCGTACATTACAGCACATCCGCACAGATATGCAGCATACATACACACCATCCAGTACATACACACATCCGCCACATACAGCATACATACCACAATCCATAAAAAGCACTCCGCACAGATATGCAGCATACATACACACACATCCAGTACATACAGCACATCCGCAACACATATGCAGCATACATACACACACATCCAGTACATAACAGCACATCCGCACACATAGTGCAGCATACATACACCACACAATCCAGTACACTACAGCAACATCCGCACAAGATGCAGCATAAGACATACCCTACCACATCCAGTACATACAGCACATTCCGCACACGAATATGCAGCATACATACACCACATCCAGTACATACAGCACATCGCAACACATATGCAGCATACATCACACCACATCCAGTACATACAGCACATCCGCACAATAGCACACCTACACACACATCCAGTTACATACAGCACATCCGCACAGATATGCAGCATACATACAACCAACCACACCAGTACATACAGCACATCCGCACAACTACACATACATACAACGCACATCCAGCCTAAGCACATCCGCACAGATATGCAGCATACATACACACACATCCAGTACATCCAGCACATACCGCACACATATGCAGCATACAACACACACACACATCCAGTACATACAGCACACACATATCCATGCATTTACATATCTAGCAATCAACTTACCCCCAGCTGGATGTTGCTCAGTCGGGACGTGTGTGGCAGGTGAATGGACCATGTAGGAGAGGGCGTCAGGAGCCTCGGACTTGAGGTGCGACTCAGCGCACAGGCCGGGCTAGGCCCAGTCAGACGGGGCGCGCAGCCGGGCTAAGGCAGCCGGTACAGCAGCCCGGGATCGGGACCAGGGCGGGCCGTGTGAGCTCAGGGGGGTCTGGGGAGCGACAGGGCGGCGGCACCACAGGTGAGAGGTCGTGGCAGGGCTGCTAAGTACCTTCAGCAAGCCGCCGTCCCACACACCTCTCTGCCACCACTCCTCTATCACCTCCATCCACGTCCCGCGAACCTGGGCCCCGTAATTAGCGTCACATGTCTGTGGCCCCTTTTGGAGCTCTGGGGCCCTGGCACTTGCCGGTCACCGGGCTGACTCGTGGGCCTGGACTCGATGTAATACGCAGTAACTACCTATTTCGTGATTGCTCTGCATTACAGAGATGGTGTATGAAGAGGGCGGAACGGTAACTCACGGACGCGAAGGCAGGAGTAGCTGGTAGTATAGACATGTTTGTTGTCACAATGGGGCAGGTTTACCTGGTCTGTCCGCGAGACCAGCGACGCGTTCTCTGCGGAGGATTCGGGTCCGGCCGGGATTACTCAGGTGTTCCTCCGACGTCCACCAGTAGGATTCGCTGCTGCGGTTGGAGGTTCGACGGATTGAATCAGAGTTCACCATCCTCGCTGGGTGCAGTAAGCGCATGTCAAGCGCACACTTTTTTTTTTTTTTTAAATGCGGCGGTTTTTTCCGAATCCATCGGGTTTTTTTACGGCCACGCCCCCCGATTTCCGTCACCGTTGTTTATGTTTATTTTATTTTATATTTATGTGATTATTAATATGTTAAGCATTTTCCTCCAGCCCAATGACACGCCGCCTCTCGCAAGTATTTATGTATTGTACTCATTAAACCTGTGTCTAACTGAAGAAACAGCAGGAGAGCAGCACTCCGTGACGTCAATATTTATTCATTCACCAGTGGCAGTACAGTGTACGTACAGAGTGCTGCTCTCCTTGCTGTCTTCTTGGATTAACCTGGTGCCTTGAGTCGGGCCCATAGAGCTTGCACCCATCTGGATCCTAATGCGGTTGTTTCGCTGTGCGACCCCACCTCTTTTGTGTCTAACTGTGTGTAACAATTACCGGAACACCATGTACAAAATAATTTCCCCCCAGGGGATCAATAAAGTTGTATTTTATTGTATTGTCTTATATTGTTTGCAGGGAAATTTCCCTTATAGCGTCTTGTGCCGCAGTGAGAATAACTGTGTATGGAGACCCAGAGCATATTCTAGCACAATGAGGATAACTGCATCTAGATACCTGTAGCATCTTCTACACGCAGAGAAATACTCGTACCATATTCTAGGGCAATGACATTGAACAGTATCTCTATTATATACAGTATAGGAAAGGCTCTGATTGGAGATGAGTGAATCTAATTTTTTGGTTTGTAGATTTGGAACATATCGAACTTTTCCTGGCGCTGAGGCAAAGCCAAAACCTTTCTCACTTTCAGGTGGACTAATCTCAGAAGATGGTGGATACAATGTTATAATGAGGCTTAGAGCCCAGCTGAAAGTCAAATAGGTGAGGCAAAATGCCCAATCACATGGCTAAAACTGGAAATGGTTCACAGGCTGACAGACAGCCTCTATGACCCAATCAGTGAGGAGTAGTAAAGAGTGAACCCTTTAAAATTTGGGTTCAGTCGTGTTCAGCATACTGGTGCCGATATAAATGCTGTGCTAGCAACTTGTTTAGAGAGATGGGCAAACTGAATTCTAATGATTCTAACTTCGGTTATTGTCAAAGGAAAATCCGATTTCGTCACCAGCCGAAGTTTATGCGATTCGCGGGAACGAATAGTGTTTTTTTTCCTCATTTTCTGCTAAATGGCATGAGAACAACGTGTTAATGGGGCAGAGAACTTGGGAAGGAGAAAGGAACACCCCCGATGACACTCTGCAGACCTGCAAGCCAATCAGCGACCGGCAGGCTTATGTGATGTCACACAGCCCTATAAAGACCAGCCATTTCTATCATACAGCCCACTTCACACTTTCACTGTCTTGAGCGCTCCAGCTGGCTGTATGGGTCTGTGCGATTCTTGCTGCAATCCCTCATGTCTTAAGGGGGTCTGCTATAACCCCAAAAGCAGTTCTATTTAGTGACAAAAATAGACATGGAACGAAATCTGTCTGACATCCTGCAATCTGCAGTAGGGACTGTCTGATTGTGGGGTATCCTGTATGAACGACACATTTCCCCCCCATACCGTATTGGTGGCTCTAGTTTACAGCACAGATTTAAGCTTGTCAAATCCAACTAGTTTATACCATTGCTTTGTTCGCTGCATACATACACCTGTCAGTTGTGGGTATTGATAGCGCACACATTGCCATACCTATTGTGGCTCTATTACAGCCAGATTACGTGTCAAATCCACACTAGTTTTAAACCCAACTATGTCAGACAGAAGGTGCCATGTGAGCAGGCAGATAGGTGGCAGCACAGTAAGGGCGATGCAGCCAGCGGGTGTCCCTGAGGCCAGAACTGGCGTTGTCCATCTGTCTGTAGGTTGCTGTTGTCAATCAACCCAAAGTTGTGATGGTTTGATCTAGGTTATCCAATCCTAATACAATACATCTGACAACCCCAACCGCTCCTGAGTCCGTGGGTGTCCCCTCTTCGTTAACACAATGTAGTGGCATGTCACAGGAGCAGGTCGCGGCCCTCACCTGTCCTCAAACTGCTCTTATGTTCCCTTTCACCGTAGCCGAACGCTACTAGGTGGTCTGGGGCTCATGCACCACTATTCAGTGAGGACGAAGTTTTGAGGACAGTCCCACCCGCAGTAGCTTCCTTGCAGTGCAAGAGTGCGGGCAGACTTACGCGCTGCTTCCTGCAGAGTAAGCAGGCCTGTCATACGTACAACCCGGTAGGGACTTCTAGGAGAGTAGCAGCTGACGGGAAACGCAAATTGACGCCACGATATGTGCCCGATCGCACTTGGGAGCGCGGGTAAGCAAGGGGATTATCACGTCGGGTGATCGAACGAGAGTGTACCAGCTTTTACCCGGAGTCAAGCAGCAGAAGTACCGCTACTGTGGCGTGTGATGTCAGCCCGGTGGCAGCAGTGCGGGACGGGGCCAAACTCCGGGCCGGTACACAACTGCACGTTCGCAGGCCCATATACAGCAGTAGTGGAACAGGCCCTCAGCCGACCGGCCCCAGCGCTTAGTGTACCGCTAGTGCAGAGTCCCGTGTCGGCGGTAAAATACCCTCAGCCGGCCCCCCTTTCCGACTGTGTCTGCCACTAGTTTTGGGGAAAGACACCAGAGGAAGCCAAGTCTGGGTAATGTGGTATCGCGCGGCAGTAAGTACAGCGTGCCAGGGAGCTACCTTGGCCCACGCCTCACAAACACTGCACGCCCCCCCTGCGGCTCACCACCAATGGCCTGGGACGAACAGCGTGTCGATGTGGGCCACTCTACTAAGTGCTGCTCGCAATGAACAGCAGCAGCACTATCCAGTGGCACCGTGCTGTCGTTCAGCAAGTCAAGCGTCCAGCACCTCTGTGAACCGGAGTTTGTTTTCTTGACATCAGCCCTGTCCAATGCTCCTGCCCTCCTCCACTACGCAGGAACCATTAGTCATTGAACAGGCGATTTACAAAAAGCAACTCTATGGGGTTCAATTTTACTAAGGCCGCGATTCGCGTCGGTTACCCGAAATTTCCGATTTGCGCCGATTGTACGCCCTGAAATTGCCCCCGGGTGTTGGGGCGCATCAGCAGATCGGAATTTGTCGCACGGCGCCGATGTGACCGCCGGAACTATGCGCAGAAACCCACGTATTCGGTAAAACGCCGTCATTAAAACCAAAATGGTTCGCTGAAGGAATTCCTCTACCTTCATCCTGGTCCGGGTGTTCGGCAGGTCCGAGCGCGTAATACTTTCAGCGCAGCAGCGCCACCTGGTGGACGTCGGAGGATACTGCTTATATGAATCCGCCGGTGCGGACCGAATCGCAGAGCAAGAGAATCGCGCCGCTGGATCGTGCATAGCGACCGGTAAGTAAATCGTCCCCTTGTGTCCATCCATCCAAAGGTGCAGAAGCTGACTGTGCCCTCAAGATTGTCCGTAAGTTGTGTTACTTGTCAATGGCCTCTTTCCCTTCCAAGTCCGTGGACTCTGCACTCCTTCAAGAAACAATGGCTTGTGCCGAACCGAGGTGGAGAGTTCCAAGCCGCATTTTTTTTCCAAAAGGCTGTGCCAGCCCGTCACCATATGTTACAACAAAGGTGGGGGGCCATCCGTTGAGCTTATCATTTCTTCCAATGTGCACGGCAGTGGCGGAACGTGTGGAGCTGTAATTATGGTCCGGGCCATATATGTCCTTTACGCCCACTGTGGAATGGGCTTCCCTCCCATCGCCCACACCAACGAACTTCCACAGAACAGCGCATTCTCCTCCCTTTTCGAAGAAAAAAGAAACTGCCTGCTCTCCTCCTGCGCCAGTGTCCGCCTCCTCCTCCTTCTCCACCACCACCTCAGCCTCCACAATGGCTGCTCCCATCAACCACATGTGCAGGGCACAGTGGTGTCACGCCGTTATACACCTGGTTTGCCTGGGTGAACGAAGTTACAAACACGAGGGATGACTGCTCCGCGCATGCAAGAATACAGCCGATTTGTGGCTTTCTTTCTTTATATGCTGTATATCTGTGTGTATGTGTTTTGGTATTTTAAATTTCTGTTTTTTAATGTTGCTACATAAGGCTCTATCGCCCAGGGGCCCACTGAAACCTGGAGCCGGCCCTGATCGTGTCTATATAGAAAATCAGATACTACACTATTAGACTGTCTGCTTATATAAATGCAGTTACTGTTGTATTACATGGTTTGTGTATTAGATGCTTTATGTATAGAAATGCAGTTACTTTGCTATTCTGAATATAGGACGAGGCAAGGAGTGATGGCTGTAAATCCTGGGTGATGGAAGTTCACGCGCCAAGTTCTTCCTGCCCAGACACCACTCCATTCACCCAGTGGGCAGTTACAGAGAGTCACTTCCCGTTCTTACTTGTCCATGTGTCAGTGGTGATGTGCACCTCACAACTAACGGCATTGCGCAGTGGGCACCTTTCCACAATCTGTGGGTGCAGGGCAGGGATGGCTGCCGGGTAAAGGAGTGGTGGCTGGGAATGACATACTATGGGACAGTCACTGCCATAACATTATTAAAACTCTTCATCGTCACCCGCTTGGATGGTAGAGTTTCATAGGCCAGAAATTTGGAATTCAAGAGTTTGTGGGTGAGATACAGCAAACTTCTGATTTCTCATCATAATTTGGGGAACTGGAAGTCAAATACTTGCCTGGGGTGGTGTGGACCGGGTTGATGATGGTGGTGGTAGTGTCTCTCCCTCCCATTGCGGAGAGACAGGTAACCTTGTCATTCACGAGGCTGAGACATCCAAAGCAGCAGAGGAGCCTCAGGTGTCTTCAGGCTTGTTTGTTGTCTCCTCTTCTGTAGATCATGTGGTGTTTGCAGGTGTCTGGTCATACACGAGGTGCTCACATTATTTACCCGTTACCATTGCTTTAGGGTTTGGCGGCGCAGAGTGCAAGTGACACGTGTTCTGTCTTCTGCATATTGGATGAAAAAGCACCGGGCCTTGGGGACGCTCTGGGCCAGACTTTGTGTAATGAGTCCCTGGGAGGACAAACCTTTCAGTTTCTAAAAGAAATGTCATAAGTGGGAAACTTTCTTTAACAAGTGATATTTTGAGTTTGGATAAAATTAATTTAACTTGATAATATTCTAGAAATTCTGTGCCTATAATTTTGTGATCTGTAATCAGCAGGTTTATGGGTTTAAGGTGGTTTTGTTCCATAATATCGCTGGATAGTAGAAATTTTTAGAGAGGCAAGTTGGGATTTTAAAGTCAGGTATAACAACCTCCAAGCTGCTGATTAGAGCAGTACAGACCAAAAGTTTGCACACAGCTTCTCATTCAAAAGTTTTCTGTCTTTTCATGACTATAAAAAATTGTAGATTCACACTGAAGGCATCAACTCTATGAATTATCACACGTGGAATTATGTACTTAACAAAAAATCGTGGAAAAACTGCAAATATGTCGTATATTGTATGTTCCTTTTGCTTTGATTATTGCTTTGCACATTCTTGTCTTCTGCTGATGAGCTTCAAGAGGTAGTCACCTGGAATGGTCTTCCAACAGTTTTGAAGGAGTTCCCATCGATGTTTAGCACTTTTTTGCCCTTTTGCCTTCACTCTGTGGTCCAACTTAACCCAAACCATATCGATTGGGTTAAGGTCTGGTGACTGTGGAGGTCAGGTCATCTGGCGTAGCCTGGGGGTGCAGACTGGAACATGGAAGTTTGGGGTCGAAATCCTGTTTAAAAATAAATGATGGTCCAACTAAACGCAAACCAGATGGAATAGCAGCCGCTGCAAGATTCTGTGGTAACCCTGCTGGTTCAGTATACCTTCAATTTTGAATAAAACACAAAAAGTGTCACCAGCAAAGCCCCCCACACCATCACACCTCCTCCCCCATGTTTCGTAGTGGGAACCAGGCATGTAGAGTTCAATTGTTCCCTTTTTCTGCGTTACACAAAGACCCAGTGGTTGGAACCAAAGATTTCAAATTTGGGCTCATCAGAGCAAAGCCCAGATTCCCCCTGGAGTAATGTCCATTCCTTGTGTCTCCGGTGCTTGGTGCTGGTCCTTAGCAGTGGCTTCTTAGCAGCGATGTTACCATGAAGCTGCTGGAAAAGTCTCCTTTTACCAGTTGTTGTAGAGATGTGTCTGCTACGAGACCTCTGTGCGGCAGTGACCTAGTCTACGAGGTGACTCTTATCCTGCGCAGCAGAGGTGACTCTTGGTCCTTTTGGTCCTTTCCAGGCGCAGTCCTCAGTTTTCAAAGTTTCTTTGTAGCACTTGATGGATTTTGCACCTACACTTGGAGACACTTTCAAAGTTTTCCCAATTTTTCAGACTGACTGACCTCCATTTCTTACACTCATTTTTTGTTACTTTGCTGCTTTTTTCTAGCCTTAATACAAATTCTACCAGTCTCTTCAGTAGGACGATCAGCCGGGTATCCACGGCACAACACAACTAATGCTCCCAACCCCATTTATAGGCAAGAAATCCCATTTATTACCCTGACAGTGCACCTGTTATGTGAGAACCTTTTCAGGTGACTACCTCTTGTATCTCATCAAGTAAAGCCGTAATCACAGCAAAAGGACCTGGAATAAAAGACATATGTTCTGTTGCTTCACACTGTTTTGGTAAGTATATACTTCCACATGTGCTAATTCATAGTTTTGATGCCTCCAGTGGGAATCTCAAATTTATATAGTCATAAAAACTAGAGAAAACTCTTTGAAGGCGAAGGTTTGTTCAAACTTTTGGTCTGTACTTGGTGTGGTTTGTATAAAGGTCTTTCATGGCTGATATTGTGGCTGTTTTAGGATTTTGTTTAGTTTATAAGAGACTGTACAGAAAGTCGTTCCTATTTCTTGATGGGAGATGAGATTCTTCTAGGTTTCTCAGGTCTAGTATGCAGGAGTACTAAGTCATTGATGGCCACGCTAGGCCTACTCTCTTGATGAGTTGTGTCAGGATCAGTGGATCCTCTGGACCACCGCGGGAGATGGAACTAGCCGACCCCTGGGACCAGAATCCAAGTGGCACCTGGTTTTCACCAGAGCCCGCCGCAAAGCGGGTTGGACTTGCTGCGGCAGGAAACCACCAGGTCGTTCCAAGGTGCGACTAGCCCGAGCCTGTGGCAGCCGAGGTTCGAGGTACCATAGCAGGAGACAATCTTATGGTCAGGTTCAGGGCTGACGGCAGTGATGCAACGTCAAGTCCAATCCGGGGTCAGCAATGGGAGGTCCAGGCAGGCGGGAACGGGAACACAGGCACAGGGAACACAGCAACACGGAGGAACTTGGGTAACATGGCTACACAGGACTCAGGAGCGGATACACACAGGAACACAGGAATACACAGGAACACAGGAATACACAGGAACGCATAAATAATCACCAGGAAGCTTTCTCTTAGCCTGTGAGGCACAAAGATCCGGCAGGGGACACAGGAAGAGGCAGGATTCTTAAAGGTGAGGTGTTCAGCCAGTGCACCAATTAGCGGTGCGCTGGCCCTTTAAATTTTCAGCAGGAGCCGCGTGCGCGCCCTAGGAGGCAGGGACGCGCACACAGCATTCCGGGGAAGAGCAGGAGCTGGGAGAGTTGAGTGAGGAGACCGGGCTGCAGCGGGGGCACATGGAGTGCCCGAGATAGGGATCGCGGGAGCACCCGTGACAGGTTGGTATAGTATATAAGATTGAATTCTTGGAGGTTTAAGTTTCTTAATGTATGACCAAAAATTATCATAGGAAGTTGTAGCAACACATATGTATCTCCCCCATCTCCACCAGCAGAACCACATCCACGTCCCTGTCCTTATTTACTGCCCTTGTAATTGTAAAACACCACGGTTCATAAATCTGCAATGTCTGTATGTGTATACAGATGCAGTTATAGTCACTGCACTATAGGATGTTATGTGTATTGTGAGACACTGAAGGGGTTAACTGTGGATGGGCGGTATGTTTCCCCTGGGTTTTCCTACTATGCAAGGCCATAGTGCTGAGGTTGTGTTGTCCAGCACCTGGGACACAGGTGGTGGGAACAGCCCAATCAGGCTGCATAAAGCTGCTGAGAGCGTGGGCTCTGGAAGGAGGCTGGAGAGCACCCACGGCCCTGACTGTGCCAGGAGCAGCGACTTATTTTATGTTCTAGTGGTGAGTTAGAATAACTCTGTTTAGCTGGCACCCTGACGGGTAGGATATTGTTTGTTTTGTTGCCTGAATGTGAAGGCTGTTTTATTTTGTTCCTGCTGCAATAAACGCAGCCGAGACCTGTTTTGGACTGTACTTTGGTGTCACTGTCTTGGACTGCATCACAGCACCCCGCTACCACGGTCTCTACTGGGCCACATCTCCCACAGTATACAGATGCAGTTACAGTCACTGCACTATAGGATGTTACGTGTATACAGTTACAGGCACTGCTCTATAGGATGTTATGTGTATACAGTTACAGGCACTGCTCTATAGGATGTTAAAAACTCTGACAAGGTCTGTATGTGTATCAGATGACCGTTATATTCACTGCAATATAGGATGTTATGTGGTATGTGAGACACATGAGGGTTAACTGTGGATGGGCGGTAAGTTACCCTGGGTTTTCCTACAGCAAGGCCATAGTGCTGGGGTTGTGTTGTCCAGCACCTGGGAACACAGGTGGTGGGAAACAGCCCAATCAGGCTGCATTAAAGATGTGAGAGCGTGGGTCTGGAAGGAGGGTGGAGCGCACACAGCCTGAGTGGACAGGAGCAGCGACTTTTTTAGTTTAGTGGGAGTTAGAATAACTCACTTTTGACTAGAACCCTGACGGGTTAGGATGACTTGTTTGTTTGTGCGCCTGAATGTGAAGGCTGTTTTATTTTGTTCCCGCTGCAATAAACGCAAGCGAGACCTGTTCTTGGGACTTTTACTTGGTTGTCAGTCATTGACTGCATCACAGCACCCCGCTACCACGGTCTTCACTGGCCACATCGCCCACACGTGTACAGATCGCAGTTAAAGGCACTGCACTTTAGGATGTTGAGTGCATTGCCAGTTAAGGCATGCACTGTAGGGATGTTGGTGGCATGGCAGTTACAGGCATGCATGTAGCGATTTGCGTGCATGCAGTTACGGCCATGCACTGTAGGAGTTGCGTGATGCAGTTTACAGCCCTGCACGATTAGGATGTTGCGTGAATGCAGTACGGGCCCTGAATGGTAGAGTTGAGTGCATGCAGTTACAGGGCCCGCGAAACGTGTAGGATGTTGGTCCATGCGAAGTTACCCGGGCCCTGCACTGTAGGATGTTGGGTGCATGCAGTTAAGGCCCAGCCTGCACTGAGGATGTTGCGCGGCAATGCAGTTTAACGGGCCCTGCATGTAGGATGTTGGTGTCATGCATTACGGGCAGCCTGATGAGGATGTGGAGCATTCAGTTACGGGCTGCACTGAATGGGATGTGCGATGCTGGGCCATGCACTTAGGGGTCTGCACGACCTCCTCCCCCCCCCCCGTCAGCTTAAAACCCAGCCCGCACTGTACGGATGTGCGTGCATGGCAGTTACGGGGACATGCATGTAGGATGTATGGTGATGCAGTAACGGGCCCTGCACTGAGAGTTGAGTGCATGCAGTTACGGCGCACTGGTAGGAGTGCGTGCATGCTAGTTACGGCCTGACAGTAGGATTGTCGGTGCATGCAGTTACGGCCTGCACTGTAGGATGTGGTTGCAATGCAGTTACGGCCCTGCATGTAGGATGTTGCGTGCATGCAGTCTTAAGGGCCTGCATCTGTGAGATGTTGAGTGCAGGACAGTTACGGCCCTTGCTGTAGCGATGTTGGTGCATGCAGTTACGGGCCCTCACGTAGGAATGTGGTGCATGAGTTACGGCCCTCATGTAGGATGTTGCCGTTGGCATGCAGTCGGGTGCACTGTAAAGGGATGGAGTGCGGCCATGCAGCTACCGGAGCCCGCACTGTAGGGTGTTGGTGATTGCAGTTACGGGCCCTGCACTGTAGGATGGTGCGTGCATTGCAGTACGGGCCCTGCACTGTAGGATGTGTGCGTGCGCAGTACGGGCCAGCCCACGTGTGTAGGATGTCGTGATGCAGTTACGGGACCATGCCACGGTAGGATGTTGCGTGCATCAGTTACGGGCCTGACACTGTAGGATGGGCCGTGAATGCAGTTACGGCACCTGCCCCGTTAGGATGTTGCGTGCGCATGAGTTACGGGCCCGTGCACTGTGGATGTTGAGTGCATGCAGTTACGGGCCCGCACGTAGGATGTTGCGTGCAATGCAGTACGGGCCTGCACTGAGGATGTGACGTTGCATTGCAGTTTACGGGCCTGCACTGGTCGGAGGTTGAGTGCATGCAGTTAACGGGACTGCATGTAGGATGTGGACGTGCATGCAGTTAGGGGGCCCTGCCACTGTAGGATGTGTGCGTGCATGCAGTTAGGCCTGCACTGTAGGGATGTGCGGTGCATCAGTTACGGGCCCTGCACTGTAGGATGTTGCGTGCATGCAAGGCCTCCCAGCGTAGGGTAGTGCCATGGTACGGGCCCTGCCCTGTAGGATGTTGCGTGCATGCAGTTAGAGGGCTGACACTGTAGGAGGTTGCGTGAATGGCCAGTTAGCGGGACTGCACTGTAGATGTGGTGAATGCAGTTACGGGCCCTGCTTGGTAGGACTGTTGCAGTGATGAGTTACGGGCCCTGCTCGGTAGTGTTCGGTTGTATGCATGTTCGGGCCCTGCCATGTAGGATAGTGCGTGTATGCAGTTACGGGGCCTGCAATGTAGGATGTGGCTTCGTATGCAGGTACAGGCATGCACTGTACGGATGTATCGCACATTAAAGTGCAAGCTTCAGTATTTACAATATAGGTCAGGCATCGTATTCAGATGCAGCTACAAACTAGCTTTGTTGGTGTGATATCTCAGCGGAGAATTTCGGTTATGTGGGCCTTCACTAAGGTAGTGCTGCCCAATGTCCCACCAGATGTCGCAGCTGCGACGAAGTACCGTTGAGCGTTCCTGAAGTTCACAATCTATTTCTGGTGAGTGCTGCGTGGTCGAGGGACTCAAGTATATTTTCTTTAACTTACCTGGGTTTTCAGAACATGCGGTTTCCGACGGCCACATCCCCAATTTCTGTCACGACCATCGGCGCTTAATGCGAGCCACTTCCGATCAGTGTGCAAAACCAGGGGCACAATGGGCGACAAATGTGGATTCGAGGCACCTTAGTTAAATGACCCTCTATAGGTAAGGTGTGCGTCTAGAGATGCGTTAGTCTGATTCCTGTTCGATGAGTGCATACCAGTAGTGTCACTGCGCAGCACCATAGGGTGGTTATGGATACAGATGCAGTAAATTTCCTGAAATGAAAATTTTAAATTGACCCTCACAGCCCCTACTCTTAACGGCATGAAAAGGGCAGTGTTTGGGCGCTTATTTATTAGAGGTCTGCGGACGACATTTACGTTGGGTCTTTCCGGCCTTTCCAGGGATCGCGCCGCTGGGGAGACATGGGATTTGGAAGGGGATTGTGTCCAAGCGAAGGATTTTGGCGCATAGGCTTCATGCGGACAGAAACATCGGGGATGGGCGTCGGATGATCCGACCTGATTTGGATAGATGATGGTTAACTTTAAAATTGTTTCGCAAGCACAGGCACTTAATGACCAGTGAAGAGTGCTTGATGGTGAACCCGGCGGGACCTGAGCGGGAAGCGACAACAGCAGGAATCGGCGCGCACGCTGTAAATGAATTGCGGCAACCGAGCATTCTGTCGGACAATCTGGATCGGGGCGGTGAAATGAGGACAGCAAGTAATTGTCCCCATAAGGCCCCCTTCCCACACTTGCGTGCAGACAGTAGAGTCTGATCAGGGGGCGATCAGGGTGTGCGTTCGGAGAAAGAAAAAACGCATTTTGCATCAGAGTGCCAACATTTTCATCAGTTTGCAGTCGTTGGCGTTATAGTAGGTTATCACTAACAGATCTAGTTTCTTAAAGAGAGATTTTGGATACAATTAAGATGGTTTATCCCGCCAAATTGGCTAGCAAATCATGAGCATATGAAAATGATTTTGAAAAAAGGGACTGAGCTCCCTTTTTCAGAGGGCAATTTGCACCGGATAGTGAAAAAAAGCATTCTTTTCTCTTTCTTTCGCAGACTTCGCAAGGGCGTCTCAGAGTGCGAATGCGGTTTTTGATTTTTGGATGAATATACCTAGCTGCAGATGATACATGCGTTTTCGCGATCGCGTTCGGCTTGCGGGTGCAAGTGCGCCTGCGTGACGTGGAAAATACAGGAGGGAGCAGCTATGTGCGCGAGAGCGGAAAAGTGGGCGGGAGCAAAAAAAAAAAGGAAGGACATGGCGAAAGAAAAAGAGAAAAGTCAAACCTCATCTAAAAATTAAAACAAACACCCAAAAATACGCAGGTGTGCTGCGTGAAATGTTTGAAAAAAAAATTGGCAACAAAAACTAGTCTGAAATGGAAAAGGAGGACCCATTGATCCCTACCCATTGCATTAAATTTATCATTGATTACAATGGGTCAGGTCAGAGTGCAATGCAAGTGTGGTGTCAAAAAAGCAACGCGCAGGAAAACACGCAGTGTGTGAAAAACGCACCCAAAGGGAAAGTGGGAACATCCCTAAGCCTCCTTTCTGGCCATAGAGTTGTCTAAGAATTTAATTCTTACGGCACATATGTCACCAAGAATAAGCTCTATTTCTCTACTTACTAGTTCCTGGATTTTGGCCCCGAGTTAAGTAGCTAGGACCAGTGTAGTAGTAAACCCACCGTTTATAGCACAGGTCATGTAAAACCGGGACATTCACGGATCCACGCTGACATCATTATGGGAGTTTTTTACGCTGAGGATATTTAGAATGGAAGTTGTAATTTGTTGTTTGTAGATTTGCTGCTTGTTGTGTTAACAATTTATGAGACAGAGCAGTCACATGAACAACCAATTTAGTTATACAGCGAACCGAGTGTCATCAGTGTGATGGGGGGGGTATATGATGCCCAGCAGTTGCCAGCAGTCAGACCGAGTTAGGTAGTAGTAGTTTAGGTGGTGACCGGTGTAGTCACTGATGATAGTCAACTCTGATTACGTCAATGGATGATGGTGGAGCAAGCAAGACAAAGTAGTCCATAGAAAGTAGTCACATGACCACTCCATCGAGTTAATCAGCCACTCTCAGTGATTGGGAGACATGAGTAGAACATGATGTGTGATTTTTTTTGTTGAGAGGAGAATGATGTTGTGATTGCCCATTCTCGTAGCACAGTGGCAGCCACGCATTAGTGCCCGAGGAAACGTGGGAGAACCGAAGACAATGGCAGGATTGTGCCAGCCCGCAGTAGAGAGTAGGGTGGGACCGGTGATTTTTGTAGTCACTGGATGGTGGAGCAGTCACATGGACCACTAACTGGATCAGCCGCAGTATCAGGGCCATGATGCCGCAAGCACGTACGGGGTGACGTGTAGTTGTAGTCACTGGATGGTGGAAGCAGTCACATCGACGGAGAGGCGACAATAATGGCACAAATTGAAGGCAACTTGAAATATCATAGATGGGAATGGTATGGGTCTGTAGTTTACCAGTAAATTTTGTTGTTGTATTTTTAGCGTCCGTTTTATGATAGGTCACGGGCTGGTGGAAGCAGTCACATGGACACTCCTTTATCAGCTCCATTTCTTTTGATCCCTGCTCCCTCTTGTATTTGGGTGTCATATGTTGACTGCTTCCACCATCTGACCCCTCTCATTGTCGATACTACTCACCATTGGTCCCACACAACTTCCCGCTTGTCGAATCAGGCTCCCTATCTAATGAGGGCTTTGATACAGTAGGGTCAGGTGACTGCTCCACCATCATCCAGGACTAAACCTGTCTACACAACTCTGCTGGCCACATGACCAGCACTGAGGGTGAAATATTAGTGGTTCATGTGAATTGACTGTTTCATTGTAACGGCCATGAGAAGCCAGTAACCAGTATGAGCGTGAAGGCAGGTTGAAAGTGACCTGTGCTATAACGGGGTTGGGGTTACTGGTACTAGAGACATATGGGCAAAATCCAGAACTAGGTAGGGTAAGAGGCTGATGCTGGACATAGTTCCAGGGAGATAAATTCTTAGACCAGGACTTAGGCCCCTGTCACACTTGCGTTTTCACGCGTGTTTTCTGCGAGTGCTTTTGACACGCAGAACTTGCATTGCCTCTGACCCATTGTAATCAACGGGCCTTTCAGACTTGCATTTTTTCAAGACAACGCGCGTTTTTTTTAACGCACGTTGAACATCTCGACATGCTCTACTTTGGCAAGTCACGCGCGTGAAAAACGCACCATACAAAGTCTATGGAGATGCATCAAAAACGCATCGGCACTCTGAGGACAATTGCAAGTGCAATGCTTTTTTTCAAGCATCATTGCCATAGAAAAGAGGAGCTCAGTCCTGGTGCATTTCATGCCCGCATTCTGCGCTGTGAAAAACGCATTCTGCAAATTGTATCAAAAACGCGCGTGAAGAATGAGTGAGACACTGAACAAATGACTTGAAACTGATGCACTTGATGCAAAATGGGCGTTTGTCACTGACCAAACCACTGATCGCACCCTGATAAGACTCTGCCTGACTGCAACCAGTGTGGAATGGGGGCCTAATGGGGACATCATTATATGGTCATGCAATGTTCCCCCGATCAGATTGTCCGACGAGAATGCCGGATTGCCCAATTCATTTTACATCTCTTATGTGCGCCCCGATATCATGATGTGTCGCTTCCTCCGCTCAGGTCCGCCGGGGTTCACCATTTTCTTCCTGGTTGCATTTAAGTGCCTGGCTTGCGAAACAATTTGAAGTTAAATCCATCACTCTATCCAAATCAGTCGGATCATTCCGAACGGCCAGCCCCCGATTTCTGTCGCATGAAAGCCTATGCGCCAAAATCCGTTGCTGCCGACACAAATCCCCTTCCAAATCCATGTTTTCCAGCGGGGCGCGATCCATGGACCGGCAGGAAGGAAAACCCAACGTAAATGGTCCGAGGACCCTTAATAATAAGCCCCAAACACTGCCCTTTTGGCCGGTAAGAAGGAGAGGGAGGCGGTGAGGGTCGATTGAAATTTTCATTGTCAGGAAATTTACGCATCGTATAGCCATAACACCCATGGTGCTGCCGCTAGGGACACTAACTGGGTATGGCATAATCGAACAAGGAAAATGACTAATGAACTCTAGACGCAAACTTACCTATAGAGGGTCATTACTAAAGGGCCCGAATCGAACAGTGTTGTCGCCATTTGCCACTGGTTTGGAAACGTGATGCGGATGTGGCGCATTAGGACGGCATGGTCGTTGACAGAAATTGGGGGATTGGCCGTCGGAAAACCGACAGATTCGGAAAAACCCAGGGTAAGTTAAAAGAAATATATATATGTAGTCGCTCGAACGCACTACATGCACCCGGAATAGGATTGTGAACGTCAGTGACGCAAAACTGACTTCAGCCAGCTGACGAATTCATTGGGGGTGGACCATTGGGCAAATACCTAGTGAATCCAATCAGAACCGCGAGAAAGAAGAATCTACGCTGAGATCCTAACAACAAAGCTGTGAATGTAGCCTGAGCTGAATACGTATCGGACCTATAGTGAATAAACTGTAACTGCACTTTAATGTGCATAACATTCCTACAGTGCAGTGCCTGTAACTGCATACCCGGAACATCTACACTCCCCTCTCCTTCCCTCCCCCCCCGCCCCCCCCCCCCGCGCCCCCCCTCCCCCGTGCAGGGCCCGTAACTGCATAAACGCAACACCTACATTGCAGCGGCCCCGTAACTGCATACACGCAACATCCTACCGAGCAGGGCCCGTACTGCATGCACGCAAATCCTACAGAGCAGGGCCGTAACTGCATGCACGCAAATCCTACCGTGCAGGCAGTACATGCAGGCACGCAAGACAGCGCTACAGTGCAGGGCCCGAACGGCAGGCACGCAACATCCTACAGTGCAGGGCCAGTAACGGAATGCACGCAACATCCTACAGTGCGGGCCCGTCCGTAACTGCATGCACGCAACACCTACAGGCAGGGCCCGTAACTGCATGCACGAACATCCTACATGGGCAGGGCCCGTAACTGCATGCACGCAAAATCCTAAAGTGCAGGGCCATAACTGCATTGTGCACCAAACATCCTACAGTGCAGGGCCCGTACTGCATGAATCGCAACATCCCTACAGTGAAGGGCCCGTAACTGCATGGCACGCAACATCACAGGCAGGGCCCGAAACTGCATGCACGCAAAAATCCTACAGTGCAGGGCCCGTAAATGATGCACGCAACATCCTACAGTGCAGGGCCGTAACTGCCCCCCATGCACGCAAATCATACAGTGCAGGGCCCGTAACTTGAATGCACGGCAACATCCTACAGTGGCAGGGCCCGTAATGCATGCAAGCAAACATCCTACAGGCAGGGACCCGTACTGACATGCACGCACATCCATACCAGGCAGGGCCAGTAACTGCATGCACGCAAAATCCTACAGTTGCAGGGCCCGTACTGCATGCACCGCAACATACTTACAGTGCAGGGCCCCGTAAATGCATGGCCACGCACATCCTACAGTGCAGGGCCGGAACGGCATGCAGCACATCTACGAGTGCAGGGCCTAACTGCATGCACGCAAATCATACGTGCAGGGCCGAACTGCATTGCACGCAACATCCTTACAGTGCAGGGCCCGTAACGCATGCACGCATGAATGTCCTCTTGCAGTGCAGGGCCCGTAACTGAATTGCACGGCAACATCTACAGTGCCAGGGCCCGAATGCATGCCGCAACATCCTACAGTGCAGGGCCCGTAAATGCATGCCCGCAACATCCTACAGTTGCAGGGCCGTAACTGAATGCACGAACATCCTACAGTGGCAGGGCCGAAACTGCATGCACGAACATCATACAGTGAAGGGGCCCGTAACTGATGGAACGCAACATCCTAAAGGCAGGGACCCGTAAAAGGCATGCAAGCAACATCTCCTACAGTGCAGGGCCCGAACCTGCATGCACGCAACATCCTACAGTTGCAGGGCCCCGTAAAGTGCATGCACGCAACATCCTAAAGTGAGGGCCAGTAACTGCCATGCACGCAACATCTACAGTGCAGGGCCCTAAACTGCATGCCGAAACATCCTACAGTGCCGGCCCGTAACTGGCATGCAAGCAACATCCTAAGTGACAGGCCCGAACTGCTGGCACGCAACATCCTACAGGTGCAGGGCCCGTTAACTGATGAACGCCAACATCCTACAGTGCAGGGCCCGAACGCATGCACGCAACATCCCTTACAGTGCAGGGCCCGTAACTGCATGCAAGCAACATCCTACAGTGCAGGGGCCTGTGTAACTGCAGTGCACGCAACATCCTACAGTGAGGGCCCGTAACTGCATGCACCTGTTGCGTGCATGCAGTTACGGGCCCTGCACTGTAGGATGTTGCGTGCATGCAGTTACGGGCCCTGCACTGTAGGATGTTGCGTGCATGCAGTTACGGGCCCTGCACTGTAGGATGTTGCGTGTATGCAGTTACGGGCCCTGCACTGTAGGATGTTGCGTGCATGCAGTTACGGGCCCTGCACTGTAGGATGTTGCTTGTATGCAGTTACAGGCACTGCACTGTAGGATGTTATGCACATTAAAAGTGCAGTTAAAGTCATTACACTATAGGTCAGGATACGTATTCAGATGCAGCTACATTCACTAGCTTTGTTGTGTAGGATTCTCAGCGGAGAATTCTCTGGTTCTGATGGGATTCACTAAGGTAGTGTGCCCAATGTCCACCAGATGTCGCAGCTGCGCTGAAGTCCGTTGGCGTTCACTGAAGTTCACAATCCTATTCCTGGTGCAGGTAAGTGCGTGTCGAGCGACTCATATATATATTTTCTTTTAACTTACCTGGGTTTTTCCGAATCTGTCGGTTTTCCGACGGCCACATCCCCCAATTTCTGTCACGACCATGCCGGCGCTAATGCGCCACATTCCGATCACGTGTGCCAAAACCAGGGGCAAATGGGCGACAAAAATGTGCGATTCGGGGCCCTTAGTAAATGACCCTCTATAGGTAAGTGTGCGTCTAGAGATGCAGTTAGTCTTTTCCTTGTTCGATGATGCATACCCAGTTAGTGTCACTAGCGCAGCACCATAGGGTGTTATGGATATACAGATGCAGTAAATTTCCTGAAAATGAAAATTTAAATTGACCCTCACAGCCTCCTCTCCTTCTATACCCAGCTCCCGCCGTTTTGCTTTTTGGCGGCCAGAAACAGAGCCAATAAGCAAAACGGCGGGAGCTGCCATTTTCTCGAGCGGGCGAAGTATTCGTCCGAGTAACGAGCAGTTTCGAGTACCCTAATGCTCGACCGAGCATCAAGCTCGGACGAGCATGTTCGCTCATCTCTAGTAATTACCAAGATATTGTGTCTCTATGATAATGAAGCAATTTCTGAACCAAGTAGCACTGATATTTCTGCTGAAATCCCTTGCCGCCTTCTAATCTGCTTATCTGGTGGAGAGGTGAGCAGCCCAGGAGGGAAACTCTGGGTACCTCATTAACATACACTTAGTGGAAGTGGTAGGCCCCTTCCACACTTGCGTTGCAGATCACGTCAGAGTTTGATCAGGGTGCGATCAGTGTTTGGCCAGTGAAAAACGCACATTTTTCATCAGAGTGCAATCAGTTTTCAGTCAGAGTTTGTACAGTGTCTCAGTTTTTCACGCTCGTTTTCAATGCAATTTCAATGTGTTTTGGCTCAGGACTGAGCTCTACCTTTTCTATGGCAATTGATGCGTGAAAAACGCATTGCACTTGCAAGTGTCTCAGAGTGCAAGGCGTTTTTGATGCATCTCCATAGACTTGTATGGTGCGTTTTTCACGCGCGTGACTTGCAAAAGTAGAGCATGTCGAGATGTGTGCGTGAAAAAAAATGCAAGTCTGAAAAGACCCACTGGTTACAATGGGTCAGAGTGCAATGCAAGCTCTGCGTGTCAAAAGCACGTGCAGAAAACACGCGTGAAAAATGCAAGTGTGAAAGGGGCCGTAGACTAATTTTTAATAAATGTTGCTACCCCTACTAAACAGTAATGACACCAGGAGACCACAGTCTTTTATGTATTGGCCATCACATCTTCAACACCTGAATATTGATAGGATTTCTTGAATGGATGGTGGAGCAGTCACATGACCACTACTGGTATCAGCCCTCAGTGAAGGAAGCCATGATGCCAGCAGTAGGTGGTGACCGGTGTAGTCACTGGATGGTGGAGCAGTCTCATGACCACTACTGGTATCAGCCCTCAGTGATGGGCGCAATCGTGCCAGCCGTAGGTGGTAAACCGGTGTAGTCACTGGATGGTGGAGCAGTCAGATGACCACTACTGGTATCAGCCCTCAGTGATGGGAGCCATGATGCCAGCAGTAGGTGGTGACCGGTGTAGTCACTGGATGGAGGAGCAGTCACATGACCACTACTGGTATCAGCCCTCAGTGATGGGAGCCATGATGCCAGGAGTAGGCGGTGACCGGTGTAGTCACTGGATGGTGGAGCAGTCACATGACCACTACTGGTATCAGCCCTCAGTGATGGGAGCCATGATGCCAGCAGTAGGTGGTGACCGGTGTAGTCACTGGATGGTGGAGCAGTCACATGACCACTACTGGTATCAGCCCTCAGTGTTGGGAGCCATGATGCCAGCAGTAGGTGGTGACTGATGTAATCACTGGATGGAGGAGCAGTCACAGGACCCTTACTGGTATCAGCCATCAGTGCTGGAAGGCATGTTGCCAGCAGTAGGCTGTGTGAGGACATTTCTTACTAGGGGGCTGTGTGAGGACATTTATGGGGTCTGTGTGGGCACATTACTTACTGGGGGCTGTGTTTGGGCACATTACTTGCTGGGGGGTTTTGTGTGGGAACATTACTTACTGGGGGGCTGTGTGGGCACATTACTGGAGGGCTGTGTGGGCCCATTGCTTACTGTGGGGCTGTGTGGGCACATTACTTACTGGGGGGCTGTGTGGGCACAATACTTACTGGGGCGCTGTGTGGGCACATTACTTACTGGGGGCTGTGTGGGCACATTACTTACTGGGGGGCCGTGTGGGGGACATTACTTAATGGGGGGCTGTGTGTGGGGACAATTCTTACTGGGGGCTGTGTGAGCACATTACTTTCTGGGGGCTGTGTGAGGACATTACTTACTGGGGGCTGTGTGAGGACATTACTTACTGGGGGCTGTGTGAGGACATTACTTAGTGGGGGGGCTGTGTGTGAGGACATTACTGGGGGGCTGTGTGTGGGTACATTACTTACTGGGGGCTGTGTGAGCACATTACTTACTGGGGGCTGTGTGAGGACATTACTTACTGGGGGCTGTGCGAGGACATTACTTCGTGGGGGGGGCTGTGTGTGAGGACATTACTGGGGGGCTGTGTGGGCACATTACTTACTGGGGGGGGCTGTGTGGGCACATTACTTACTGGGGGACTGTGTGGGCACATTTCTTACTTAGAGCTGTGTGAGGACATTACTTACTGGGGGGCTGTGTGTGAGGACATTACTTACTGGGGCGCTGTGTGTGGGCACATTACTTACTGGGGGGGGCTGTGTGAGGCACATTACTTACTGGGAGGCTGTGTGGGTACATTACTTACTGGGGGGCAGTGTGGGTACATTACTTACTGGGGGGCTGTGTTTGAGCACATTACTTACTGGGGGCTGTGTGATCACATTACTTATTGTGGGCTGTTTGGGTACATTACTTTCTGGGGGCGGTGTGAGGACATTACTTACTGGGGGCTGTGTGTGAGGACATTACTTACTGTGGGACTGTGTGAGCACATTACTTATTGGGTGGCCGTGTGGGGCACATTTCTTACTGGGGGACTGTGTGGGCACATTACTTACTGGGGGGCTGTGTGGGTACATTACTTACTGGGGGCAGTGTGGGCACATTACTTACTGGGGGGCTGTGTTTGAACACATTACTTACTGGGGGCTGTGTGGGCACATTACTTACTGGGGGCTGTGTGTGAGGCACATTACTTACTGGGGGTCTGTGTGGGTACAGTGTGTATACAGGGGGAGAGGGTGGCAGTGTGTATACAGGGGGTGAGGGTGGCAGTGTGTATACAGGGAGAGGGGGTGGCAGTGTGTATACAGGGGGAGAGGGTGGCAGGTTTGGAGAATTCAAGGTTTAATCACCAGAGCTGTCAATCTGTGGAATAGCCAAGCTCAGGCGCTGGTCACAGCAGGGACAGCAGAGAGCTTCAAGAAGGGTCTAGATGCCTTTTTACACCTAAATAACATTGATGGTTATGTTATATAGAATTGTTTCCCCTAAAATACCTTCCTCATCCAATCCCTTCCCTTCCTTGGTTGAACTTGATGGATAAGTGTCTTTTTTCAACCGTAGAAACTATGAAACTATGTGGCCCCTTGTGTCATCATCAGCGGGAGATGGAATTTGTCTGTTTTCAAACTGCAACATTGTTTCCTTTTTTGTTGAAAGTACAAAGAATATTAGTAACAACAAACAAATAAAGATCCAACATATAAGAGCAGCTAATAAATGTGTCCCTCCTCATACAGTATAGTATCATCCCTCCTATGTCCCCGCGCTTTGACAGGGACGGTTCGTATATGGGCATACAGTTATATTACTTAAGCTGGGGGGCTGTACTATGGGATACAGTATATTACTAAGCTGGGGGGTGTTACATGGGATACAGATATTACTAAGGCGGGGGAGGCTGTATATGGGATACAGTATATTACTAAGCTGGGGGGGCTGTATATGGGATACAGTATATACTAAGCTGGGGGGGCTGGATATGGGATACCAGTTAATACGAAGCGTGGGCGAGGCTGTATATGGGATCCAGTATATTCCAAGCTGGGGGGGTGGATAAAAACAGCTGGGGGGATGTATATGGGGTCACATTATATTACTAAGTGGGGGGATGTATATGGGATACAGTATATACTAAGAGCTGGGGGCGGGTATATGGGATACAGTAATACTAAGCTTGGGAGGCTGTATAGCGATACGTAGTATTACTAAGCTGGGGCTGTATATGCGGGACCAGTTATAGTACTAAGTATGGTGGGGGAACTGTATATGGGACACAGTATATTACTAAGCTGGGCTTGAATGGAGACAGTATATACTAAGTCTGGGGCTGTAGTATGGGATACACAGTATATTACTAAGCTGGGGGATGTATATAAGGTGTATAGGGATTACAGTTATATTAATAAGATGGGGGCTGTATATGGGATACAGTATATGACTACAGCGGGAGGGGGCTGTATAGGGACGGTAAGTATATTACTAAGCTGGGGGGATGATATATGGATACAGTACTATTTAAGAAGATGGGGGGAGTATACTGGCTTCAGTATATTACTAAGCTGGGGGGAGGTATATGGGAGACAGTATATTACTAAGCTGGGGGCAGTATATGGGATACAGTTATATGACTAAGCTGGGGGGGTGTTAATATGCAGGATACAGTAAGTACTAAGCTGGGAGGGTGTATATTGGATACAGTATTATTTACTAAGCTGCGGGGGCGTGGCTGTATATGGATACAGAGATTACTAAGCTGGGGGGATGTATATGGGAACAGTATATACTAGAGCTGGGCGGGGTGTATATGGGATACAGTATATTACTAAGCTTGGGGGAGGTATATGGCGGTACAGAATACTAGCTGGGTGGCGGCTACTGTGTATGGGATACAGAGTTTACTGACGCTGGCGGGGAGGGGCGTTATATGGGGTACAGGTGATATACTAAGCATGGGGCTTGTATATTGGGGTACAGTAGATTACTAAGTGGGAGGGGCTGTATATGGGAGTACAGTATATTAGCTAAGAGCGGGGGGATGTATAGGGGTGTATAGAGGGGTACAGTAGTATTACTAAGCTTGGGGGGGCTGTGATGGGACTACAGATATTACTAAGCGGTGTGGCGATGTATAGGGATACAGTATATTTACTAAGCTGGGGGGCTGTATATGGGCTGGACGTATATTACTAAGCGGGGGAGTATATGGGGACGTATATTATAAGCTGGGGGGCCTGGGTATGGGAGACAGTATATTACTAAGCTGGGGGGATGTATATGGGGACAGTTATATTACAAGTGGGGGCTGTATATGGGGGACAGTATATACTACAGAGGGCGGGGCTGTAATGGGAGAGCAGTATTACTATGAAGCTGGGGGGAGGGGAAGGATGTTATATGGGGACAGTAAATTACTAGCTTGGGGGGGACTTGTGTATGGGATACATTATTACTAAGCTGGGTGGGATGTATATAGGGAGACAGTATATTACATGAAGCTGGGAGGGGGCATGTAATGGATGTTACAGTACAACTATCGATGGGGAGGGTGTTCGTTGTTGTATAGGGGACGTAATATAAGCTTGGGAGAGGGCTGATATGGATTTACCGTAATTTAAAGACTGGGGGAGATATAGGAACAGTATATTACTAAACTGGGGGGCTGTATAGGATCCAGATGATTACTAAGCTTGGGGGGATGTATATGGGGTACAGTATATTACTAAGCTGGGAGGGGGCTTGGATATGGAGGTAACAGTATTTACTAAGCTGGGGGCCTGTATATGGGGTACAGGTATCTACTAAGGCGGGGGCGGCCTGTAATGGTGGTACAGTATATTACTAGCTGGGGGCTGTATCTGGGATACAGTTGTAAAACTACATTACAAACTGGGGGGTCAGTGTTACTATGAGGATACAGTATATTACAAACTGCGGCAGGCTGTTATATGGGAACAGTCTCTTACTAAGCTGGGGGGATGATATGGGGGTACAGTATATAATAAGCTGGCGGGGCCTGTATGTTGTATATGGATGTCAGTAATTACTAAGCTGGGGGGTGTTATGGGCATACCGTATATACTAAGCTGTGGGGGCTGTATATGGGATTACAGTATATTACTAGCTGGGGGGACATGATATGGGCTACAGTCTCTACTAAGCTGGGAGGGGGCTGTATATGGGGTACAGTATATTACTAAGTGGGGGGATGTATATGGGATACAGTAATTACACTAAAATGGGAGGGGCTGTATACTGGGATAGCAGTATATACTAAGGCTGGTGGGCTGTATATGGGATACGATATTAAAGCTGCGGGGGGATGTATAGGGGTACTAGTAATGAATATGCTAAGCTGGGGGCTGCGTTATGGATCACAGATATTAATTAAACTGGGGGGCTGATATGGGATACAGTACTGACTAACGGGGGGCGGGATATGGGATGACAGTAATACTAATCTGGGGGGGATGTATTCGGGGGGACAGTATATTACTAAGCGGGGGGGTATATGGGATACAGTTAATTACTAAAGCTGGGGGGGAATGTCTATGGGGGTACGTATATTACAGCTGGGAGGGGGCCTGTGATATGTGGTAGGTACAGTCTAGTTACTAAGGCTGGGGGGCTGTATCGGGATCAGTATATTACTAAGCTGGGGCGGCTGTATATTATGGGGGTGCCTATATATTCAATGGTCAGGGTTTGCACTGAATGTAAAATCATGTAACATAATACAGAGTGGGATATCTTAGTTATAGTATAAATAGATACTTTCGCAGAATTTAAGCTAAATGTTAGGGGTCGTCCTGTATTATAAATTGGGGGGTTGTATATTGTGGGTGCTGGGGTATGCTAATACTTCAGTAGACAAGATATTCTATTATATATCTAATGAGGGAGGTCTATGGGGGAGAGTGCGGTCAGTTGTGCTGTGAGGGGTAATATTTATTTTTTAGGAACGCTTAGTGTGTATCCAGGAGATCTTTATAAGTAAGTGACTGTGGTATTTTAGGGACGCCGAGGGTTGGAGATGCTGCCGGAGCTGACTGGAGAACAGCGGAATAAAGTCCTCCTGTGGAAGCACGTTGTCATCATAGTGGTACTAGATGCCACTAATGCGCTGTCAGCTTCTTGTAGTAAGTCACACAGTGTTCAGGGAGCGTCTTAGGGTCGTATTAATTGTTAGTAAAGTTTTCATAGCATTACTAACAGGGAGCGGTGGCGGGGGGGGGGGGAGAGGGGGAGGTCGCGCTTCTCATTATCTCCAATAACACATGCATTGAAAAGACCCGGCCAGCATTTTAGTATTCGCCCTCAGGCAGCAAATATGCACGAGAATCGGCCCTGGATGCAGTTACAGGACCTGAACACTATAGGAGTTATGCACCATTTAACGGGCAGTTAAAGTCATTGACACTATAGGTCAAGGATACGTATACAGATGCAGCTTACATCACTAGCTTTGTTGTGTAGGATTTAAGCGGAGAGAATCTATGGTTCTGACGGGATTCACTAAGGGTAGTGTGACTAGTATGTCCACAGCGTCGCAGCTGCGCTGACCGTCTGATTAGGCGTTCACTGAAGTGGGTCGGAGCGACTCAATCGATATTGCTTTAACTTACGGGGGGGGGGTTTACCGAAGTCTGTCGGTTTCCGACGGCCACTTCCCCCAATTCTGTCACGAGCATGCCGGCGAGAATGCGCCACTAATCGCAATCACGTGTGCCATAAACCAGGGGAAATTTGCAGGCGCAAATCAGATAAAAAAAATGTGGGTAACCCGACAAAAACCTAGCGATTCGGGGCCCTTAGTAGTAAATGACCTCTCACACGTTAAGTGTGCGTCAGAGATTTGCAGTAGGTCTTTTCCTGTTCGATGATGATATACCCAGTTCGTGTCACTAGCGCAGACCACAGGGTGTTATGGACACAGATGCAGTAAATTTCTGAGGTTCTGTACTAGAACCTTCTTTAAGCGAAAACATAATCTTACATTGTGTTGTTCAGTATAAATACATTTACACCGGAAATATAGTCTCCGGTACTCAGAAATCACATCCGGTTCAAACAGTTACCGGATTGGAAAGACGTATATTCAATACAATGTTAAAATACATAAAAAACAAGTACAAAGGATTAATAGCAGATGGAAAGGACACAGAAGGACCAATTAATCAGACTACTATATAAAAATACGATGTCTTTAAATTTCTCCGTGACTCAAGGGTTCACCGGAGTTCAGTACGATATTCTGTTCGGAACACATCTTTAAAAGCTAAGCATATTAGTTCCAAGACAATGGGGCAGATTTACTTACCCGGTCCATTCGCGATCCAGCGGCGCGTTCTCTGCGCTGGATTCGTGTCCGGCCGGGATTTATTAAGGCAGTTCCTCCGACGTCAACCAGGTG
>WNYA01001188.1:9366-22277 GCA_019512145.1 Engystomops pustulosus
GAAAAGCATCCAAGAGTAAACGGATTTAGGAAACGTTTATTGCCAGAACCTGTTGTTTTCTTCTGAGTCCACCTTTTGGGTATACGTTCTGAGCTACAGGCCCTCTGATGCATGCCTCTTGGAAGCATCTATACCAGTAAATGTGTTTAGGTCAGGCAGGTCCTGCTGTAGCGCTTTGCATTAGGCTCCACTAGGCGAAAAATGGGAAAAAAAAAACGCTCTGTGTGGGGGGCCCTTGCAATAAACTCACTGCAGACCATTTCCACCAAACTCAGAAAATACACCGTCTCCTGTTTTCCTAAAATCTCCCTAGGTATCCTAGCAAAATCGCCATCACCGGAAAAAATTTTGCGATAACACTCCTGCCCATAACCTCTATGGGATCCATATATAACAGCCCTTCTGAACCCCCATGGACCCTTAAAACAATCGTTATATGAGCACCCACGGACCTCTGGGCCCCGGCACCCTTTCGCCCGGTCTGCGCATAGGCTGGTGCCTGCTGCTGGTCCGGCGCCGACGCTGTCTTCCATGTCCTGTCCCTTTCCCACCAGCCACCCACGCATCGAGAAACCGCCATATGGGCCCCTGTAGTTTTCTGTAGTGGCCGGTCTCTACTTACTTTACATCCTGCACTTACCACAGTCAACTAAATGGCCCGTGTCCAACGGCAGGATTTGCATCACACCCTCGCGCCACACAGGTGCATGGTGTGTCGGGGAGCTCACGTCGGGCAAAATGCTGTCTTTGAGGCCAAATGAACCACCCGATCTCTCAACAGGCTAGCGTGGAGAGGGAAAGCACCGTCACATTGTACGGATTCCGATCCAACTTGTTCTTTCAATGAACAGGCTTGTTTTCACTTTGTCCACATCATTTGCATCATATGTTATATTTAGGCGACTCACTGTCATGTGGCTTTGACTCTGTAGTGAAGAGTGTCTATAGTATACTATTTGCTCATATCAGCACATAGCTGTCCTTATTTTCTGTAAACACCCCAAAAGAAACAAGTGCAATGGAGAACCTTCACGGGTCCTGATTATTTTGTCCAGTGGCCCTGCCCCCTACCTACATCAAACTCTACTCTAGTGACTACAGGGCAATTGTCCAAAGGCGGGATTCGAAACTAAGCTCATCGCCACACAGTCAACTTGTCTGAAGCGGTCGGAATCTCTCTTAGCGAGACAACGACATCCTCCTGAGAAAACAAGGAGAGTGAGAGAGTAGTGGTTTGGGGATGAACGCATCCAAATTGCTGAATGCATTAACAAAAAAAACAGTTTTCTTATACAAACCGCTTTGTTTTCTTTGGTCAGCTCATTTGCATATATTTTCTGATCAGGCCCTCTGATTGGCTGACGCAGTTCGATGGAAGCATACATGTACATATGTGTTAAATATATACAGGCCAAGTATCTAAATTCTGTAATACCCCCCCAAAACCAAAAAGCAAGACAATAAATTAATAAGACTATCATGGTGTCCATTGATATTTTATGTGTGGTGCCCGATATTGCCCCCTACTTACATTGATTCACTTACCATAGCAACTACAGTTGAGCAATTAGGGACCAAGGCGGGAAGATCGAACCTTCCAATCAGCCGCAACACAGTTGCACTTTGCTGGAAAATCCTACCTATCCCAGCCAATGACCTGCTCCTATGGAACAGGAGCAATACGAGGGAGGGACAGCATCCTACATTGGCCAGAGAGTATATGGAACATTTTTTTCAAAAAGAAACCTGTCTTGCTTTTCGGTGGTCACTCAGTTGCATTATATGGGTTGTCGATCAGGCCACTGATTGTGCTGACTGCAGTTCTCTATGGAAAGCAATTCAGGGTACTATATGTTAAAGATACATATGGGAAAAAACAGACGCGTTGACCTATAGTCTTGTACCCTCCGACAAAGGAAATAACATAGAGGAACTTTGTATCGGTCAATGATATATTTTGGCTACGGCAAAACCCCGACAAGTATGATACAAATCACTCACACATATAACTGCAGTAGCAAGTGTCCCAAGGGGGGAATTCGAACCAACCACATACCTCAGCGCCAGAAGGGCATTATCTTTGGTGCAGTCTGGAATACTCTACCATCTAATGACATGTCCCTATGGAACTAGAGGGGTAGGGAAGCACCAAGAATTGCATGGATTCACAAACATTTTTAAAAAAACTGCAGATTCTTTTAATGTGATGAAGAAATTGGCTATGGGCACAGATGCTAGTTTGGAGGCAGGTTGTTGAGGAGGTGTGGCGAGTAGCGCGTTAACTGAGGGTTTCCTTATGTACACATTAGTCTGTAAATAGCCATTTGGTCTTAATAAAGCACCTCCCACATCTTACCACCCATTTGACTTTGTTGTATTACAGCTCGTCGAATGTTCGTTTTGTCTGTTGAGTTAGATTGTGACTTCAGTCTCTACATACAAATTGTTGCAGCTCCACTGCGATGACAGGATGTCCTCTTATGTCCAGGGCCCAAACATTGACCCTGCACAGTCCATCGTTGAGACTCACGATCCGTCTACTTTTGCCAACAGTCTCTCTCCCACAGGCCCAAGGACCACCTTTGCATATGGCGGGCCCTTACGCGCCCTATAGCGTAAATGCGAAGCTGTCGGTGCTAGCTAGCGGCCCTGTAGTGACTCACCGGAAAAAAACAGGTTGTTGGGAAAAAAGAGTACAAATTCCACAATTGCAAGCAAAAAAGTAGAAATTCTGATCGAAGTTTCCTCGACAGAAAAAAAATCCCAGCTTTTATTAGCGTCTGGTGTGAAAGGACGTGTATAATGATTCGCGGACCCCATCATCACAGTTACCAACAGCATAAACGGTCCAACGATAGATCGTCAATCTTTGTAATAAGTCAGTTGTATCCGAGTCTATAGGATTGCTAGGGCTTCAACTATTTTTTAAGGTAGTGATCAACAACATTTTCAGTAAGGCTAGATACAGCCCTTAGAACCCTCCATGGACTCCTTGCATACAGCAGTAGGGCCGCCCCCTCCACCGCGCAGTCCACCTCTGGGGACCAGGGGCACTTGGCCGAGTATGCGCATGTGGTGCGGCCTGAGTCAGGAGAAGCGTTACTTCCATTCCTGTAAAATCCCCTCCCACAGAAGAACAGCATAGAGAACTGTCATGGGCTCATGATATTCAGGGTGGCCGGTCAGTTCTACACATTACTGTACCATCATTCGCACTTCACAGTAACTACAAAAGGCAAGTGTCCAATGGCGGGAGAAGGATTCGACACCCACAACCTCAGTGCCACACAGGTGATTATCGGGAGCAGTCAGGGAAATATTTCTGCCAGCCAAGGAACCACCGTATGGAACGTAGAGGAAGTGGAGAGGAAAGCACTAAATTGAGATTCGCAGTACCGTTTTCTAAAAGCACCTGCTTGTTTTCTTGTTGTTCCACATGCACGACGGCATTTATATTTGATAAAGTGACCACTCTCTCATTTGGCTGACTGCTGTACCGGTAAAAGAAGAGTGTCTATAGTATACAGATTTGCTTAATATCAGTGCAAGTATTCCTGAAGGATATTCTGGTTAAATACCCCCAGGAAAACAGCAATGAGAAACCTTTCACGGGTCCATGTATTTCTGTGTGACCGGCCCCTACCTGCACAACCATTACTATAGTGACTACAGGGCAATTGCCAGGCGGGATTCGAATAGAACCACAACCTCATAGCCCAGCAAGTCACTTGTCTGGCGCAGTCTGGAAATATATCGTACAACCAGGAACATGCTAATTGAAGGAAAGAGTAGTGGGTTGGAAAGCATCCATTTTACACAAAATGTATAGTTCATCAATCAGTTTTTTCATAAAGAACCTGCGTGTTGTTATTTCTGTGGTCACACCTCATTTGCGTATATATTTCAAAAAATCAGGTGAGCCCCCTTCATTGTGTAACGCAGTCTTTATGATTGTGCAAACACGATGCCATCAATTCTTCTAAATTTCCCCCCCCAAAAAGCAAACAAAATAAAGAACATTATGGGTCCTGATATTTTCTGTGGGGCTGAGATGCCTTACTAACCTTGGATCACGTACCATAGCAAACTTAAGTGGACCAAATTGCTGTCAAGGCGGGATTCGTAACCACACGTCTTAGTGCCACCATGTGCCATCTTATCTGGAAACAGTCAGGATATAGGAAATACTGCTTATCGCCAACAATGAACCCACTAGTAATATAACAGAGGATGTGATGTATGGGAAAGCTCCTACAAAAATGCAGGATTCAGGACAGTTTCTTAAATACAAGAACCCTGCTGATTTTCTCTTTGTTCCCACAATCATTTGGATAATTTGTGAGCGACCCTTCTCATGGCTGAAAATATTGTATAATATCCGGGCAAAGTGTTTTATATCTATTGTAAATCACCCCTAAAGAAAACATCAATGTGAGATTTTCACGGTCCATTGCATTGATATTGTCTGTGATGTGCCAGGCACCCTATTACACAAACCACTGGACATGTCTCTTACCAGTGGCAATGTCCAAGGTGGATTCGTGTACCCACAACTAGGGACACAACAAGTAGCAGCTTGTCTGGAAATCATTCTACGACGCAGTCACTGGACATTGCGCCGATGGACAGATCTCTTTTGTCTCTGATTGGTTCTCTGTTCAGGAATTTCTGTAGGCTTGTGGGGGCTCAGATGGTCCGAGAGTGCAGTTGGGGAGACTTGGAAGAATTCAGGCTGGAGAAGAGAGCACGTATCGCCAAAGGGTAGGGGATTACTATGGAAGCTGATAACAGTGGTTGGTCAATAAGATACATGCTGTGGTGCGCGTTCGGGGGACGAGCACCACCTCAGCGTTTGATACGAACAGTTGTTCTGATTTCAGATCAAGGACAAGCTCCGCGGATCGGGCTCCCTTGACATCATAGAAGATGGCGATAGATACAAATGTCGGTACGTACTGTTCGGAAATACGGCAGCAAGAGCTTAGGCTCAGAAAGTCTTTCTGTAAAACCGCAAATAAGAAAACAAAAGGTAAGAGGAATTGATCAGGGTCAAATGATTGTTTTGAGTACGGCAACGACCGATTTAACTATACAATAAAGCACTAACCATAGACAACTGCAGTAACAAGTGCCAACGGCGGATTGAACCCACAACTCAGGCCAGGACAAGGTGCAGCTTATTGGCAGTCTGGAAATAATTTGCTTACATCTAATGGACATGTCCCCTATGGGACTAGGTGAGGTAGGGGAAAGCATCCAAATTAAGGATTTTAGGAACATTTTTACCTTGAAAAGAACCTGTTGTTTATTCTTTGTCACCTCCTTATGTGGCATATTTTCTGAGCAAGCCCTATGATTGGCTGATGCTGCCTTATGGACGAAATCCATACAGTACATGTGTTTTAGTGTTCTGCCAGGTTCCTCTGGATTTGCGGAAGGCCCCTTGGCGAAAAGCCAGTGGGCCCCTGTGCAATGAACTCACGTCGGCAGCTCTTCCTTATAAATCTAGGAAAACTGAAACAGTCTCCTGTTTCCTAAAATATTCCCTAGTTGTATCATAGCAAATAGCACAGACATGGAAAATTTTATAGAAAACCCATCTTTCTGACCCCTATGGACTCTACATACAGCGTTATATGGGCCCCCCCCCAGCACTATGGGCTAGGGCACTTGTCTCGGGTATGTCCGAAAGGCTGGTGCAGGCCTGAATGTCATGGGGCAAGCGTGTCTTAATTCCTGTATAAATCCCCCAAAAAAGAAAAACAAGAATAGAGGGAAACATCCATGGGTATGATATTTAGCTGTGTAGGGCTCTTCTACTTACTGTACATCAACACTTACCATCGTAACTACAATGGCCAGTGTCAAGTGGGATTTGAACCCATAACTCAGCGCCACACAAGTAAATTGTCTGGAAATCCTTCTGTACCAGCCAATGGACCTGGCTTCCTATGGAACGGAGAGTGGGTAGGGAAAGCATCCAAATGTAGGATCCAGGCACATCTTTTTCAAAAAGAACCTGCTTGCTTCTTTTTTGGTCACCACCTCATTGATATATTTAATGATCAGGCCCTGATTGGCTGACGCAGTCTCTGTGGAAGCATCTACATGTACAGATGTGCCAAACCATCCCCCACAGGGATATGCCCTTGCGGGTGAGGCCTGGAGACAGAGGCGGGCCGGTTGTACG
This sequence comes from Engystomops pustulosus, assembly GCA_019512145.1. Lineage (NCBI taxonomy): Eukaryota > Metazoa > Chordata > Amphibia > Anura > Leptodactylidae > Engystomops > Engystomops pustulosus. The sequence continues at coordinate 15,557 of WNYA01001188.1, forward strand.
GAGTGGTGGCCGGTTGGCCCTAAGCACGGGCGTCTGTCACGGCGCATGGGTACGGGGGAATCGGAGGGCTGTTCCGAAGCATGGCAGGTCTCCAGCAGGTGTGGTGTTGGCATGAACCAAGAAAAATGATGGAGAGCGGCTGCTATAGCGGATTCTCCCTGGGGCAACCCTAATTCCCGATGTGAGTCTCGGTGTGGTGGACGGGTGCCGGTGATTGATGATGGGCTTGAAAAGTTTTGTAGCAGGGACAGACGGAGGCAGAAAGAGGTGAAGAAAGAAAGAAAAAATACAGTTCTTTATTGGAACCTGCCGGAAACACTTCAGCACCCCTGCCCTTTAAAGGTAGAAGGAGTACTGTGAGAGGTATTGGAGGGAGCCGCAGGATGTAGGCACCAGCCTGAGTACGATGGCAGGCTGAGTGTGAGGCAGCTGTTTTGTCCTTGAGGAGGCTTCAGCTCGCGGTCTGGATCTCTTCAGGTATCCCCTTGAAGGTAGGATGCTACCCCTTTCTCACACACTAGTTAGTCTATGGGCTTCCAGACTTCAGGCATGGGGCGGCTAGCGTATTCCTGCACTGGCTGGTATGCTAGAGTCTCTGAGCTGCTGCCTCAGCTACCTAACTCCTCTGGCTTGTGGCTACAGACCCAGAGGGCCTGACTAGGACCGTTCTCTTCTCCTGAGAGAGTTTTTTTCTCTACCTTGCTGAGAGATTCTCTCTTCTCCTCTAGAATCATTCCAGCTAGGGGTTTTTACTCCCTTTGGTCAGTGTGATGGCTGCTCCTTCCATTACCTTCAGTGCACAGAGAAGGAGTAACACAGGTATTGGGGGATATATTACACACAAATTAACATTGCCTGTGCCAGGCAGGATTACCACTGCAAATTCCCTTTATCATAAGGACATGGAGGGTAATGTGGTGTTACTCTACAGGTGGGAGTATCGCAAAGCACTACCTCGCCCTTTGCTGGCGAGGGTGTGCATATGTGTTAATATCTGGCCCAGTTGACCTAAATTTTTGTAACTGCCAAAAGAAAACAACATAGAGAACTTTATCGGTTCAATGATATTTTGTACCGGCAAACGCTAGCCCGATTACCTATACAATAAAGCACGTAAACATTTAACTGCAGTAACAAGTGTCCAATGACGGGATTCGAACCCACAACCTCAGCGCCAGACAGGTGCACTTATCTGTGCAGTCTGGCAATGCTTCTAACATCAATGACATTGTCCTATGGAACTAGAGTGTGGTAGGGAAGAAAGCATCCAAATTGCAGATTCACAACAGTTTGCTTAAAAAAAACTGCAGCTCTTTTTAATGCGAAGAAATTGGCCTATGGCACAGCATTGATAGTTTGTGGAGGCGGTGTGAGGGAGTCGTCGGAGTGGAGTAGCGCGTTAATGCGGTTTCCTTTCTGTACAAAGTGTCTGTAAATAGCAATTGTGTCTTTAAATAAACGCACATCCAAACATAAAAACCATTACTTGTCTGCATATATGTAGTGATGTGGAGTGATTGTGATTCAGTCTCTCAAAAATTGTTGCAGCTCCGCGATCACGGATGTATCTATGTTACCGGGCCAAAACATGACCAGTCCAGAGTGGGATCCCAGATCGTTTCCAATAGGCTCTTCCACCGCCCAAGAACAAATTTGATATGAGGGCACATTACGCCCCATAGACTGTAACCTGGAGCTGTGGTAGGAAGGACCCGTTTTTTGTGAACAGGAAAAAAAATTGTGTGGGGGAAAAGAGTACACAAATTCCAACAATGTGCAAACAAGGAAAGTAGCAAATCATGATCGAAAGAAAAAAAATCCACAGCTTTGTAATAAGTCAGTTGTATCCCGTGTTGTATAGGATTGCAGGTTCAACTATTTTTCTTAAGGTAGTGTCAACAACATTTCAAGTAAGGTAGATACAGCCCTTCAGACCTTCCATGGACTCCGACATACACGATTATATGGGCCCCCTCACCCAGCACTTGGCCCAGGCACTTGCCCAGTATGCAGCAATGCTGGTGCAGGCCCTGATTGTCAGGGTGCAGCTGTCTTAAATTCCTTGTAAAATCCCCTCCAAAAGAAAACAAGAATAGAGAACTGTCTGGGCTCATGATATTTTCAGGTGGCCGATCTTCTACTTACTGTACATCATAGCACTTACCACAAGTAACTACAAAGGAAGGTCCAAAGCGGGATTCGAACCCACAAACCTAGGCCACACAAGTGCACTTACGGGAGAGCCTAGTGGAAAATACTTTGCCAGCCAATGACACCACCCGTATGGAAACTAGAGAGGGTAGGGACAGCACCAAATGAAGGATTCGTACAGTTTTCTTAAAAACCTGGCTTGTTCTCTTTGTTTCCCAATCAATGGCATTATTTCTAGTGACTCTCTCAGTGGCGACTCTGTACGTATAGACTGTTTGTATACATATTTGCTAATACAGGGCATAGCTAGATTTCCTTATATTTGGTAAAATCACCCCAAAAAGAAACAAGCAATGGAGAACCTTCACGGGTTCCATGATATTTTCTGTGTGACCGGCCCCCTACTACATCAAACCTCTTACCATAGTGCTCCAGTAGCAATTGTCCAAGGCGGGATTCGAACCACAAACATCATCGACAAACAGGTCCATGTCTGAAGCAAGCCGTACTGGAAATACTCTTACCAGCCAATTGGCATTGATTACTGAGGAACAAGAGAGTGGTGGGAAAGCATCCAAATGCATGATCACAAAAGGTTTCAATAAAAGACCCTGCTGTTTTTCTTTGGTCACACCTCATTGCATCTATTTTCCAAAAGCCAGGCCCCTGATTGGGCTAACGCAGTCTTATTGGTACCAGGGCCATCAATTTTCTATTCCCCCAAAAAGGCAATACAACAATAAGACACTTTCATGGGTCCATGATATTTTCTGTGTGGTGAATGCCTACTTACATGAAATACTTACCAAAGGAAATAAGTGGCAATGGTTCAAGGCGGTATCGAACCACACGTGCGCACACAGGTGCACTTATCTGGGCGAGTCGAAAATAATCATTACCAAAAAGAACAACCTGTATAGAAACCAGGAGGAGAGCTGGTCGGGGAAAGCCCCAAAATTGCCGGATTCAGGGACAGTTTTTCGTAAAACAAACCTGCTTGTTTTTTTGTTTGTTCCCCAAATCATTTTGCGATGATATTTTGAGGCGACCTCTCTCATTGGGAATCACATATGTGTTAATATCAGGGCAAAGTTGTTTTATCTCGAGTAAAATCAACCCCTAGAAAAAAACAACAAAGAGAACTTTCACAGGTCCATGATATGTCTGTGTGGCGGCCACATAATGATAAACAAAATCACTTACATAGGACTAACCGTGGCAATTGGCCAAGGCGGGAATTCGAACCACAAACCAAACCACACAAAGTGCATTATCGGGAGCAGTCGCCAAATACTCTTGACAGCCAAAGAAACTCCCCGGAGGGAATAGACAAAGCGGTAGGGAAAAGCGACCAAATGAAGGTTCAGTCAGTTTTTTTTTAAAGAAACCTGCTTGTTCTCTTGGTACCCAACGCAATGGCATTATTTTCTAAGGGCCCTTTCTCATTGGCGAACTCTGTTAGTATAGAAGTGTATATGTATACATATTTGCTAATATCAGCGCATAGATGCCTTATTATTTCTGGGTAAAATCCCCCCAAAGAGAAACAAGCAATGAGAACCTTCACGGGGTCCTGATATTTGCTGTGTGACCGGCCCCCCTACCGCATCAAACCTCTATATAGTGACTCAGTGGCAATTGTCCAGGCGGGGATTCGAACCCACAACCTCATCGCCACACAGGCCACTTGTCTGAGCAGTCTGGAAATACCTCTTACCAGCAATGGCATGCTACTGAGGAGGAGGAACAAGAGGTGGTTTGGAAGCATCCACATCTGCATGATTCACACAGTTTCATAAAGAACCCTGCGTGTTTCTCTTTGGTCACACCTCATTTGCAGAGATGTTCAGACAGGCCACATGAATGGCTGATCAGTATTGCAGTTTCTATGGGGAAGCCTCTACTTGGTAAAAGTGTCTTAATGTTCTGTCTAAGTCCCCCCAAAAGCAACAGAACAATAAAGAAGAATAGCAATGGGTGCCATTGATATTTTTTGTGTGGCCCGAATGCCCCCTACTTACATTAAAGAACTTCCCATATGAAACTATGAGTGGCAATTGTCCAAGGCGGGATTCGAACCCACACCGTCCGGACCACACAGGTGCACTATCTGGAGCCAGTCAGAAATACTTCTTTGTACACCAATGAACCACCGTATAAAACCATGAGAGCAGGTGAGCTGGTAGGGAAAGCACCCAAAATGCAAGGATTCAGGACAGTTTTTCCTTAAACAAACCTTTGCTATGTTTTTTTCTTCTCCAACATCATTTGCTTATTTTTGAGCGACCCCTCTAATTGTGCTACACATATTTGTTAATATCAGGTCAAGCGTTTCAATAATTCTTGATAAACAATCAACCACTAAAAGAAAACACCCCAATGGAGAACTTTCACAGGTCATTGAAATATTCTGTGTGGCCAGCCACCCTAATACATCAAATCACTTCCTATAGTGACTACAGTGGCAAATTGTCTAGGTGGGATAGAACCACAACCTCAGGGGCCACACCAATTGCAGTTTGTTGGAAACCCTTCTTACCAGTCCTGACATGCTCCTATGGAACAGAGAGTGTAGGGAAGAAAGCTCCAAATTGCAGATTCACGGAACCTATTTTTCAAAAGAACCTGCTGCTTTTCTTTGGTCACACTTCGTTGCATATATTTTCTGATCAGGCCAATTCTGTTGCTGACACAGTCTCTTGGAAGCATCTACATGTACTTAGTGTTAATATACTGGCACAAGTTGTCAAAATCTTGAACACAAATGCAAAAGAAAAACAACTAGAGAACTGTTATCGGTCAATGATATTATTTGTTAAGCTAATACGCCCGATTTCCTGTAGATTAGAAGCACTTACCTATTAACTGCAGTAGGCAAGTGTCCACGGCGGGATGCGAACCCAACAACTCAGCCCCAGACGGGTGCACTTTGCACTTACTGGTGCAGTTGGAAATACTTAGAGTGTGGTAGGGAAAGCATCAAATCAAAGGATTGTACTTGTTTTCTAGAAAGAACCTGCTTGTTTTTCGTTGGTTCCACCTCATTTGTGGTACTTTCTGAGGCAAGCCCTCTGATTGGCTGATGTGCCTCTATGGAAGCATCTATCAGTAAATGTCTGTTAGTGTCCGGCAGGGTTGGGTCTGCTCAGGGTTCCGTAGGCCCCCTGACGAAAAAAAAAGCCTCATGGGCCCCTTGTGCCAATAAAACTCAGTGGCAGCATTAAAATCAGAAGAAACTTAAAAGAGTCTCCTGTTTCCTAAAATATTCCCTGTTTTATATAAGCAAATAGCCCCTCACATGGAATTTTATAGAAACCCCCTGCCCAACACTATAGGGATTCATATATACAGCCTCATCGAACCCCATGGCACTCCTAAATACAGTTTATATGAGCACCCCGACCTCATGGCCCGGCACTTTGCCCCAGTATGCGCAATGTGGGCAGGGGCTGAGTTCAGGGTTGCAACGCTGTCTTTAAATTACTGTAGGTTAAAAATCACCTCAAAAGAAAAAAGAATAGAGAACTGTCATGGGCTCATGATATTTCAGTGTGCCGCTCTTCTACTTACTGTAATCATAGCACTTACACAGAACTAAGGCAAGTGTCCAAAAGCGGGCTTCGAACCCACAACATCAGCGCCACAACGTGCACTGTATCGGGAGCATCAGGGAAAATACTTCTTGCCCAGCCAATGAACCAACCCGTATATGGAACTAGAGAGTGGTAGGGAAAGCACCAAATTGAAGGATTCAGTACAGTTTTCTTAAATGAAACCTGCTTGTTTCTCTTTGTTCCCACATCATTTGCATATATTTTCTAAGCGACCTCTCTCATTGGCTGACTCTGTACGTATAGAAGTGTCTATAGTATACATATTTGCTAATATCAGCACATAGCTGTCTTATATTCTGGTAAAATCACCCCAAAAAGAAACAAGCAATGGAGAACCTTCACGGGTCCATGATATTTTCACTGTGGCCGGCCCCCTACCTACATCAAACCTCTTACTATAGTGACTACAGTGGCAATTGTCCAAGGCGGGATTCGAACCCACAACCTCATCGCCACACAGGTCCACTTATCTGGAGCAGTCTGGAAATATCTCTTACCAGCCAATGACATCCTCCTGAGGAACAAGAGAGTGAGTGGTTTGGGAAAGCATCCAAATTGCATGATTCACAACAGTTTTCTTATAAAAACCTGCTTGTTTTTCTTTGGTCACGCCTCATTTGCATATATTTTCTGATCAGGCCCTCTGATTGGCTGACGCAGTCTCTATGGAAGCCTCTACATGGTACATATGTGTTAATATACAGGCCAAGCTATCTTAAATTCTTGTAATATCCCCCCAAAAAGCAAACAACAATAAAGAACTATCATGGGTCCATGATATTTTCTGTGTGGCTGAATGCCTACTTACATTGAATCACTTACCATAGCAACTACAGTGGCAATTGTCCAAGGCGGGATTCGAACCCTCAACGTCAGCGCCACACAGGTGCACTTATCTGGAGCAGTCAGGAAATACTTCTTACCAAACAATGAACCACCCGTATATAACCAGAGAG
>WNYA01001188.1:22288-85502 GCA_019512145.1 Engystomops pustulosus
TCGTTTATCATGCAGAATAGCACCTCTCACATGGAAATTTATAGAAACCCCCTGCCCAACACTCATAGGGATTCATATATACAGCCTCATTCGAACCCCATGGCACTCTAAATACAAGTTATATGAGACCCAGACCTCATAGGCCCAGGCACTTTGCCCCAGTATGCGCAATCGTGAGGCAGGGCCTGAGTTGTCAGGGGTGCTGCAACGCGTCTTTAAATTACTGGTAAATCACCCTCCAAAAGAAAAAAGAATAGGGAGAACTGTCATGGGTCATGATATTTCAGTGTGCCGCTCTTTTCTACTTACTGTACATCATAGCAATTACACAGAACTCAAAGGCAAGTGTCCAAAGCGGGCTTCGAACACAACACTCAGAGCCACAACGTGCACTTATCGGAGCATCAGGAAAATACTTCTTGCGCCAATGAACCACCCGATATGGAACTAGAGAGTGGTAGGAAAAGCACCAAAATTGGAAGATTCGTACATTTGCTAAAAAGAACCCGCTGTGTTTGTCTCTACTTTTGTTCCCACACTCACTGGGCATTTATTTGTAGTGACCTCTCTATTGGCGACTTGTACGTTAGAGTGTCTATCGTAGTACATAGTTGCTAATATCAGTGCATAGATTCCTTATATCTGGTTGAAAATCACCCAAAAAGAACAAGCAATGGAGAACCTTCACGGGTCATGATTATTTACGCGGGACCGGACCCTCCTACCTACATCAACCTTTACCTCTAGTGACTACAGTGGCCAGAATTGTCCAGGCGGGATGCAAAACCCACAACCTCATACGGCCCACACAGGTCCACGTTAATGCTGGAGCAAGTTGGAAATATCCTACCAGCAACCGACACTCCTCCTGAGACAAGAGAGTGAGTGGTTGGGAAGATCCAAATGCATGATTGTCACAACAGTTTCTTTGATAAAAACCTGTTGTTTCTTGGGTCACGCTCGATTTGCATTATATTTTCTGTCACGGCCCTTCTGATTGGCTGACGCAGTCCTAGTGAAGCCTCTACTGGTACATATGGTTAATATAAGGCAAGCTATCTAAAATTTCGGGTAATATCCCCCCAAAAGCAAACAACAATAAAAGAATATCATGGGGTCCATGATATTTTCTGTGTGGCTGGAATGCCTACTTACATTGAATCACTTACCATAGCACTACAGTGGCAATGTCACAAGGCGGATTCTGAACCCTCAAGTCAGCACCACAGGTGAACTTCATCTGGAGCAGTCAGGAAAAACTTTTACCAAACAATGAAACCACCCAGTATATAACAGAGAGGAGAGCGGTAGGGAAAGCTCCAAAATTGCAGGATTCAGGACAGTTTTCTTAAAACAAACCTGCTTGTTTCTCTTTGTTCCCACACGTTTGCGTCTATTTCTTGAGCGACCTCTCTCATGGCTGACACATATTTGTTAATATCAGGGCAAAGCTGTTTTATATTCTTGTAAAATCACCCCTAAAAGAAAACAACAATGGAGAATTTTCACGGGTCCATGATATTGTCTGTGTGGCCGGCCACCTAATTACATCAAACCACTTACCATAGTGGCTACAGTGGCAATTGTCCAAGGTGGGATTCGAACCCACAACCTCAGCGCCACACAAGTGCACTTGTCTGGGAAATCCTTCTTACCAGCCAATGACATGCTCCTATGGAACAGGAGAGTGGTAGGGAAAGCATCCAAATTGCAGGATCAGGAACATTTTTCAAAAGAACCTGCTTGCTTTTCTTTTGTCACACCTCAGTTGCATATTATTTTGATCAGGCCCTCTGATTGGGCTGACACTCTCTATGGAAGCATCTACATGGTACTTATGTGTTAACATACTGGCACAAGTGACCAAATTCTTGTAAACCTCCCCAAAGAAAAACAACACTAGAGAACTTTTATCGGTCAAGATATTTTTGTACGGCAACGCACCGAATTTACTGTACAATAAAGCACTAACCATAATAACTGCAGTAGCAAGTGTCCAAGGCGGGATTCGAACCCACAACCTCAGCGCCAGACAGGTGCACTTATCTGGTGCAGTCGAAATACTTCTTACCATCTAATGACATGTCCCTATGGAACTAGAGTGTGGTAGAGGAAAGCATCCAAATTGCATGATTCACAACAGTTTTCTAAAAAAACGCAGATTCTTTAATGCGAAGAAATTGGCCTATGGGCACAGCATTGATAGTTTGTGAGGGGTGTGAGGACGTTGCGTGGAGTAGCGCGTTAACTGACATTTCCTTTCTGTACACATTAGTCTGTAAATAGCCATTTGTGTCTTTAAATAAAAGCACATCCAAAAATAAAACCATTTACTTGTCTGCATTATATGTTAGTTTGATGTTGAGTTGATTGTGATTCAGTCTCTCAAAAAATTGTTGCAGCTCCAGACGATCAGGATGTCATCTATGTACCGGGCCCAAAACATGACCAGTCCATAGTGGTATCCGATCTGTCTCCCAACAGGTCTCTTCCCACAGCCCAAGGACAAATTTGCATATGAGGGCACATTACGCCCCCATAGCTGAACCTGAGCTGCAGGTAGAAGGACCCGTTTGAACAGGAAAAAATTGTGGAAGAGTACAAATTCCAAAAATTGCAACAATAAGAGTAGCAATCCATGATCGAAGTTTTCCAACAAAAGAAAATCCACAGCTTTTGTCCGTCCTGGTGTTGATACTGTATAAAGTGATTCGACATCACACGTTACCAACAGCTAACGTCTCCAATATATAGACGTCAATCTTTCGTAATAAGTCAGTTGTATCCCGTGTATAGGATTGCAGGGCTTCAACTATTTTCTTAAGGTAGTGATCAACAACATTTTCAGTAAGGCTAGATACAGCCCTTCAGACCTCCATGGACTCCTTGCATACAGCATTATATGGGCCCCCTCCCACCCAGCACCGCTGGGCCCGGCACTTGCCCCAAGTATGCGCAATGCTGGTGCAGGCCCTGATGTCAGGGTGCAAGCTGTCTTAAATTCCGTAAAATCCCCCAAAAAGAAAACAAGAATAGAGAACTGTCAGGGCTCATGATATTTTCGTGTGGCGCTCTTCTACTTACTGTACATCATAGCACTTACCCAGTAACTACAAAGGCAAGTGTCCAAGGGGGATTCGAACCCACAACTCAGGCCACACAAGTGCATTATCGGGAGCAGTCGGGAAATACTTCTTGACAGCCAACGAACCTCCCGTATGGAACTAGAGAGTGGTAGGGAAAGCACCAAATTGAAGGATTCAGTACAGTTTTCTTAAAAGAAACCTGCTTGTTTCTCTTGGTTCCCACATCACTGGCATTTATTTTCTAAGTAGTGACTCTCTCATTGGCTGACTCTGTATATAGAATTGTCTTAGTATACATATTTGCTAATATCTGCGCATAGATGCCTATATTCCGTTAAAATCACCCAAAAAGAAAACAAGCAATGGAGAACTTTCACGGGTCCATGATATTTCTGTGTGACCGGCCCCCTACCTGCATCAAACCTTACTATGTGACTACAGTGGCAATTGTCCAAGGCGGGATTCGAACCACAGCTCATCGTCACACAGGTCCACTGTCTGGAGCAGTCTGGAAATATCTCTTACCGGCCAATGACATGCTACTGAGGAGCAAGAGAGTGGTTTGGGAAAGATCCAAATTGCATGATTCACAACAATTTTCATAAAAGAACCTGCTTGTTTTTCTTTGGTCACACCTAATTGCATATATTTTCAGATCAGGGCCCCCTGATTGGCTAACGCGGTCTCTATGGAGCTTACTTGGTACAAGCTGTCATCATTCTTCTAATTTCCCCCCAAAAAGCAACAACACATAAAGAACTATCATGGGTCCATGAATTTTCGGTGGTGAACTGAATGCCTACTTACATTGAAATACTTTAAAATAGGAACCATAGTGGCAATTGTCCAAGGCGGGATTTGAACCGACAACCTCAGCGCCACACAAGTGCACTGTCTGGAAATCCTTTTACCAGCCAATGACATGCTCCTATGGTAGGGAAAGCATTCAAATTGCAGGATTCAGGAACATTTTTTTCAAAAGAACCTGCTTGCTTTCTTTGGTCATATCTCAGTTGCATATATTTCTGAGGAGGCGCCTCTGATTGGGACACAGTCTTATGGAAGCATCTACATGGTACATATGTGTTAATATACGGAACACGTTGTCTAAATTCTCGTTAAATCCGCAAAAAAAAACAACACTAGAGAACGTTTATGGGTAAATTAATTTTTGTATGGCAAACACACGGATTTACTGTACATTAAGCACCAACCATATTAACTGCAGTAGCAAGTGTCCAAGGCGGGATTCGAACCCACAACTCAGCACCAGACAGGTGCACTTATCTGGTGCTGTCTGGAAATACTTCTTACCATCTAATGACATGTCCCTATAAAACTAGAGTGTGGGAGGGAAAGCATCCAAATTAAAGGATTTAGGAACGTTTATTGAAAGAGCATGCTTGTTTTTCTTTGTTCCCACATCATTTTGCATATATTTTGAGCGACTCTCTCATTGGCTGACACATATTTGTTAATATCGAGGCAAAGCTGTTTTATATTCTTGTAAATTCCCCTAAAAAAAACAACAATTGAGAACTTTCACAGGTCCATGATATTGTCTGTGTGGCCGGCCACCTAATTATATCATCACTTACCATAGTGACTACAGTGGCAATTGGCCAAGGTGGGATTGAACCACAACCTCAGGGCCACACAAGTGCACTTGTTGGAAATCCTCTACCAGCCAATGACATGTCCTATGGAACAGGAGAGTGGTAGGGAAAGCATCCAAAATTGCAGGATTCAGGAACATTTTTTTCAAAAGAACCTGCTTGCTTTTCTTTGGTCACACCTCAGTTGCATATATTTTCTGATCAGGCCATCTGATTGGCTGACGCAGTCTCTATGGAAGCATCTACATGGCACATATGTGTTAACATACTGGCACAAGTTGACCTAACTTCTTGTAAAACCCGCAAAAGAAAAAAAACACTAGAGAACTTTTATGGGTCAATGATATTTTTTGTTAGCAAACCGCCCAATTTACTGTAAATAAAGCACTAACCATATTAACTACAGTAGCAAGTGACCAAGGCGGGATTCGAACCCACAACCTCAGCGCCAGACGGTGCACTTATCTGGTGCAGTCTGGAAATACTTCTTACATCTAATGACATGTCCTATGGAAAATAGAGTGTGGTAGGGAAAGCATCCAAATTAAAGGAGTTAGGAATGTTTTCTTGAAAAAGAACCTGCTTGTTTTCTTGGTTGCACCTCATTTGCGTATACAGGCAGTCCCCGGGTTACGTACAGATAGGGTCCGGAGGTTTGTTCTTAAGTTGAATTGTATGGAAGTTGAAAACTGTATATTTTACATTGTAGATCCAGACAAAAATATTTTGGCCCCAGTGAAAATGGAGTTTATTAACATTTTTTGCTGTAATGGGACCAAGGATTATTAATAAACTCTTCATTACAGGACCTTACAGACTGATTTATGCAGTTCTGGACTATAGTAAAGCTTCAGAGGCTTCACAGAGGTCAGAGGGGCTGTCTGTAACTATGGGTTGTCTGTAAGTCGGGTGTCCTTAAGTAGGGGACACCTGTACTTTCTGAGCAAGCCTCTGTTTGGCTGATGCTTCCTCTATGGAAGCACCTATACAGTTACACTGTGTGTTAATGTCAGGCAGGGTCTTCTCCAGGTTTCAGTAAGCCCCTTGGTTCACAGAGCCTCACTGGGCCCTTTGCAGTGACTCATGTGGCAGCATTAAAAATACAGAAACTTAAACGTCTCTGTTCCCTAAAATATACCTAGTTTATCATAGCAATAGCCAGCACATGGTTATTTTATACAAAAACAACAACACTCTATGTATTCACTATATACAGCCCTTTGACCCCTGTGGAATGCTTACATATAGCCTTATGTGGCCCCCCCTCCCAGCAACTCTAGGCCCGGGACTACCCAGGTATGCCCAGTGCTGGCGCGAGGCTCTGAGTCAGGGCGCAAGCTGTCTTAAATTCCTGTAAAATACCCCAAAAGAAAACAAGAATAGAGAACTTTCATGGGCTCATGATATTTCCTGCGTGCCCGGTCTCCTTCTTACTGTACATCAGGCACTTATTACAGTAACTACAAAGGCAAGTGTCCAAGGCAGGATTTGATCCCCAACCTCAGCGCCACACAGGTGCACTTATCTGGAGCAGTTGGACTCTCCACGCTTCTTTAGTCCAGTCAGTAAAAAGACTTGGCTGCACACTGCCACCATCTAGTGACCAAAAATTGGACGTATATAGCATTCCTTCAACTCTAGGGGGTCTTTTGTTGGACATCTAGTGGTAAAAAAGTGATAGTGCACACTTTATGTTGTTGCATGAGGGCGATCAGCTCTACTCCACTGCCATCTAGTGTTTGGAAAGTACAATTTATAAGGGAGGATATCGGGCTAAATCTTTTAATTCCTACAGAAATAGTAACTGGTCTGGAAACATTGTGTATACCTTACACTTAAAGGTTTGAGAAGATTCAAGAAATAATTAAATTAAAAATAGAGTAGACAAATTAATTTCACTATGAAACGTGACCTCATCCATGTGCATAAGGGTTTTTCGCGACAAAAGAGTTTTAAATAGACTGCTTGACATGCCAAACAATTGAGTGTTGATGAGCCCAGTCCAGGCATCGAAACGCATCTCAATTTATGTTTAGGTTAGCATATTTTTAACCCCTTAAAGGGGTATTCTCATCTCGGCATTCAGTTTATTAGTCTGACATATATAAAGATTTCTTAATTAGATGTTATTAAAAAAAATGTACCTGTGTGAAGATAATTTCTCATAAATGTGTCATATGATCCCTTAGAAACAAGACTGTGTCCTTGGATATGACCACCTCTGCTGGAGTGATTGCACAAAGAAAACAAAAGGATTTTGTATATGAAATGTCGGGAGTTACTGCAGGTCCCCGCAGCCGTCCTGTGGTAATAATTGCTGAATCCAGGTGGTCAGACAGGACTCAATAGCCCATGTGCTAGCCACTGCTGCCAGAGTGTGGGGTGGTCGTAACCGAGGAAGCCATCTCGTTTTGAGGAACAACATGGCTACATTATGAGAAATTATCTTCACACAGGAACATTTTTTTTTAATAACATCCAATTGAAGAAATGTTTTATATGGCAAATGAATTTAATTAAATGTCAAGACCGGATGGGAATACCCCTTTAAAGGGCTGGAATTTTTTGTTTTTTTAAATTTTTTGCTTCCAACCTTTAAATATCTATTAATTCTTATTTTTCCATGTACAGTGCTGTGTGTGGACTGTGTGGGCTTGTTTTATGTGAAAACAATTGTACTTTCCAGTGACTGTATCTAATATTGCTTGCCGTGTACTGGGAAGCAGTAAAAAAAAAATTCAAATTTGGAATGGAATTGGCGAAAAAAAACACATTTGTGCCACTTTGTAGGATCTATATTTATACCTTTCATATTCACTTCCAATTGTCACCTCCATTTATTTCTTTGTATTATAACGGGATTCAAATTTCTATAGGTTTTAATATGTGTTAATCGATTTTGAAAAAATGAAAAATTTAGTATAAAATAAAAAATCATAAATTTGCCTATTTGGCGCTAATAACTTTTTCACACTGAGAATACCGATTAGTTATGGTATGGTTATTTTTTGCAAGATGAGATAACATTTCATTGGTATATATTTCAGGGACTATACAAACTTTTTATAAAAATTTTTTATTTGGTTTCAAAATGACAAAAAAGTAATAGATAGATCAGACAATTGGGAAGACGGTGATACCTAACATTTACTTTTATAAGTTCTGGGGAAAAGGGGGCGATTTGAACTTTAGGTTTTATATATTTATATTTTTATTTATTTTTTTTTCTATTTTTTTAGACCGCCAATGGTACTTTAACCCTTGGGTGCCTGATCAATTCTACCATAAAATGCAGAACACCAGTATTGCACTAATGGTAGCTTTACTAGTGATCTCTAAGCATCTGCCTCCAGCTTAGAGATAAGGCTGAATGACAGGCTTGGGAATCTAGTATAGACTCATAGGGGCATATTTATCATACCCCGCCACTGCATGTTCGCAGCCCGAGACATCAAGAGTTGCCGACAGCAGCAGTGATGCAGCACGGGGACAGTAAGCCCCTGCGGCCTGCCACTCCCGATACATTTAAGCACCAACCATATTAACTGCAGTAGCAAGTGTCCAAGGCGGGATTCGAACCCACAACCTCAGCACCAGACAGGTGCACATATCTGGTGCTGTCTGGAAATACTTCTTACCATCTAATGACATGTCCCTATAAAACTAGAGTGTGGTAGGGAAAGCATCCAAATTAAAGGATTTAGGAACGTTTTATTGAAAAGAGCATGCTTGTTTTTCTTTGTTCCCACATCATTTGCGTATATATTTTCTGAGCGACCTCTCTCATTGGCTGACACATATTTGTTAATATCAGGGCAAAGCTGTTTTATATTCTTGTAAAATCACCCCTAAAAAAAACAACAATTGAGAACTTTCACAGGTCCATGATATTGTCTGTGTGGCCAGCCACCTAATTATATCAAATCACTTACCATAGTGACTACAGTGGCAATTGGCCAAGGTGGGATTCGAACCCACAACCTCAGCGCCACACAGGTGCACTTGTCTGGAAATCCTTCTTACCAGCCAATGACATGCTCCTATGGAACAGGAGAGTGGTAGGGAAAGCATCCAAATTGCAGGATTCAGGAACATATTTTTTCAAAAGAACCTGCTTGCTTTTCTTTGGTCACACCTCAGTTGCATATATTTTCTGATCAGGCCATCTGATTGGCTGACACAGTCTCTATGGAAGCATCTACATGGTACTTATGTGTTAACATACTGGCACAAGTTGTCCAAAATTCTTGTAAAACCTGCAAAAGAAATGTTCATGAAATCCTGCAAATTTTTGGATGCAATTTCCCTAACCACTCTCCTGTTCCATATGAGCAGGTCAATTGTACTGTAAGATGATTTCCTCCAGACAGTGCACGGTGTGACGCTGAGATGTTTGTTGGTTCGAATCCGCACCTGGACAATGCCACTGTAGCCACTATGGTAGTGGTTTGATGTAATTAGGAGGGTGGGACCGGCCAAACAGAAATAATCATGGACCCGTGAAATTCTCCATTGTTGTTTTTCTTTAGGGGTGGATTTTACAAAGATATAAACAGCCTTTGGGCCCTGATATTACAATGTGTCAGCCATGTAAAGAATGGTCGCTCAAAATAGATACGCAAGACGGTGTGGGAACAAAGAGAAACAAGCAGTTTGTTTAAGAACACTGTCCTGAATCCTGCAATTTTGGAGCTTTCCCTACCCCGCTCTCTCTGGTTATTATTACGGGTGGTTCTTGTTTGGTAAAATTTATTTCTCGACTGCTTCCAGATAAGTGCACCTGTGTGGCGCTGACGTTGTGTGGTTCTGAATCCCGCCTTGGACAATTGCCACTAGAGTTCCTATGGTAGTGCTTCAATGTAAGTAAGCATCAGCCACACGAAATATCATGGACCCATGATAGTTCTCTTTATTGTTCTTTGCTTTTTGTGGGGAAATTAGAAGATAAGAAGCTATCGTTGTACCTAGATCTTCATAGAACTGCAACGCCAATCAGGGGCCTGATCTGAAAATATGCAAAGATTTTGTGACCAAAAAACAACGCATGGTTCTTTTATGAAATGTTGTGATCATGCATATTGGATGCTTTCCCAAACCACTCTCCTGCTTCCTCAGTAGCTCTCATTGGGCTGGTAAGAGTATTTCCAGACTGCTCCGACAGTGGACCTGTGTGAGATGAGGTTGTGGGTTTCGAATCCCACCTTGGACAATTGCCACTGTAGTCACTATAGTAAGATGTTTGATGAGTAGGGGGCCGGTCACAAGAAAATATTCATGGACCCGTGAGGTTTCTCCATTGCTTGTTTCTTTTTGGGGTGTTTTACCAGAATAAGGCATCTATGCATGATATTAGCAATATGTTACTTATAGACACTTTCTATATACGAGTCAGCCAATGAAAGGGCCTTTAGAAATAAATGCCAGTGATTTGGGAACACAAAGAAACAACAGGTTTTCTTTTAAAAAAACTGTACTGAATCCTTCAATTTGGTGCTTTCCCTACCACTCTCTAGTTCCATACGGAGTTCATTGGCTGGCAAGAAGTATTTCCGACTGCTCCGATAAGTGCACCTGTGTGGCGCTGAGGTTTTGTGGGTTCGAATCCCGCCTTGGACACTTGCCTTTGTAGTACTACTGTGGTAAGTGCTATGATGTACAGTAAGTAGAAGAGCGGCCACACTGAAATATCATGAGCCCATGACAGTCTCTATTCTTGTTTTCTTTGGGGGGATTTTACAGATTTAGACAGCTTGCGCCTGACATCGGGCCTGCACCAGCATTGCGCATACTGGGCAAGTGCCTGGCCCAGCGGTGCTGGGTGGAGGGGGCCCATATAATGCTGTATGCAAGGAGTCCATGAGGTCTGAAGGGCTGTATCTAGCCTTACTGAAAATGTTGTTGATCACTACCTTAAGAAAATAGTTGAAGCCCTGCAACCATCCAACGGGAACAACTGACTTATTACGAAAGATTGACGTCTATATATTGGAGACGTTATGCTGTTGGTAACGTGTGATTTCGAATCACTTTATACAGTATTCAACACCAGGACGGACTAAAAGCTGTGGATTTTTTTCTTTTGATGGAAAACTTCGATCATGGATTTGCTACTTATTGTTGCAATTGTTGGAATTTGTACTCTTCCACAATTTTTTCCTGTTCAACGGTCCTTCTACCTGCAGCTCAAGGTTACAGCTATGGGCGTAATGTGCCCTCATATGCAAATTTGTTCCTTGGGCTGTGGGAAGAGACCTGTTGGAGAACGATGGGATACCACTATGGACTGGTTCATGTTTTGGGCCCGGTACATAGAGACATCCTGACGTCTGGAGCTGCAACAATTTTTTGAGAGACTGAATCACAATCAACTCAACATCAAACTAACATATAATGCAGACAAAGTAATGTGTGTACAGAAAGGAAACCTCAGTTAAACGCGCTACTCCACGACCGTCCTCACACCCCTCACCAAACTATCAATGCTGTGCCCATAGGCCAATTCTTCCCATTAAAAGAATCTGCAGTTTTTTTAAGAAAACTGTTGTGATCATGCAATTTGGTGCTTTCCCTACCACACTCAGTTCCATAGGGACATGTCATTAGATGGTAAAGAGTATTTCTAGACTGCACAGATAAGTGCACCTGTCTGGCGAGGTTGTGGGTTCGAATCCCCCGCCTTGGACACTTGTACTGCAGTTATTGGTTATTGCTTTATTGTACAGTAATGTGGGCGTTTGCCGTACAAAAATATCATGACCGATAAAGTTCTCTAGTGGTTGTTTTCTTTGGGGAGGTTTACAAGATTTAGGTCAACTTGTGCCAGTATGTTAACACATAAGTACCATGTAGATGCTTCCATAGAGACTGTGTCAGCCCAATCAGATGGCCTGATCAGAAATATATGCAACTGAGGTGTAACCAAGAAAAGCAAGCAGGTTCTTTTGAAAAAAATGTTCCTGAATCCTGCAATTTGGATGCTTTCCCTACCACTCTCCTGTTCCATAGGAGCATGTCATTGGCTGGTAAGAAGGATTTCCAGACAAGTGCACTTGTGTGGCGCTGAGGTTGTGGGTTCGAATCCCACCTTGAGACATTGCCACTGTGCCCTATGGTAAGTGGTTTGATGTAATTGTGAATAGGTGGCCCGGCCACAGACATACATGACCCGTGAAAATTCTCCATTGTTGTTTTCTTTTAGGGGTGATTTTACAAGAATATAAAACAGCTTTGCCCTGATATTAACAAATATGTGTCAGCCAATGAGAGAGGTCGCTCAGAAAATATACGCAAACGATGTGGGAACAAAGAGAAACAAGCAGGTTTGTTTTAGGAAAACTGTCCTGAATCCTGCAATTTTGGAGCTTTCCCTACCGCTCTCTGGTTATATACAGGTGGTTCATTGTTTGGTAAGAAGTATTTCTCGACTGCTCCAGATAAGTGCACCTGTGTGGCGCTGACGTTGTGGGTTCGAATCCCGCCTTGGACAATTGCCACTATAGTTCCTATGGTAAGTGATTCAATGTATAAGCATCAGGCCCCCACACAGAAAAAATCATGGACCCATGATGTTCTTTATTGTTTTTGCTTTTGGGGGAATTAGAAAATTTAAGACAGCCTTGTACCCATAATAAAGGCTTCCATAGAAGACTGCAACAGCCAATCAGGGGGCCTGATCAGAAATATATGCAAATGAGGTCGTGACCAAGAAAACACACAGGTTCTTTTATGAAACTGTTGTGAATCATGCATATTGGATGCTTTCCCAACACCACTCTCTTGTTCCTCAGAGCATGTCTTGGCTGGTAAGAGATTTTCCAGACTGCTCCAGACAAGTGGACCTGTGTGGGATGAGGTTGTGGGTTGAATCCCCCCTTGGCCAATTGCCACTGTAGTCACTAGAGTAAGATTTTGATGTAGGTAGGGGGCGCGCCACAGGTAAATATCATGGACCCGTGAAGGTTCTCCATTGCTTGTTTCTTTTGGGGTGATTTTACCAAATATAAGAAGTCTATGCACTGATATTAGCAAATATGTATACTATAGACACTTCTATACATACGATGTCAGCCAATGGAGAGGTCACTTAGAAAAAAATGCCAGTGATGTGGGAACAAGAGAAACAGCAAGGTTTCTTTTAAGAAAACTGTACTGAATCCTTCAATTTGGTGCTTTCCCTACCACTCTCTAGTTCCATACGGGTTGTTCATTGGCTGGCCAAGTATTTCCTGACTGCTCCCGATAGTGCACTGTGTGGCGCTGAGGTTGTGGTTCGAATCCCCTTTGGCCACATTGCCACTGTATTACTGTGTAAATGATTTCGTTTATAATAGGGCCAGTCACACAGAAAATATCAGACCTCATGACAGTTCTCTATTGCTTGTTTTCTTTAGGGTGATTTTTACCAGAATATAAAACAGCTGTTGTGACCCTGATATTAACCCCTTAAGGACGCAGCCATTTTGGCAGGTTAAGGCTCACAGCCCGATTTTTTGATTCTCTGACCTGGTCATACATTATAATGGTTAAAATAACTTTGGAACACTGTTACTTAGCAAAACGATGCTGAATTGTTTTTTTTTCCCCCACATGTTTACTGTCATTTTAGTGGTAAATTTGGCTGATAAGTTTTTGCGTTTTAGTTACAAAAAA
This sequence comes from Engystomops pustulosus, assembly GCA_019512145.1. NCBI lineage: Eukaryota > Metazoa > Chordata > Amphibia > Anura > Leptodactylidae > Engystomops > Engystomops pustulosus. The sequence continues at coordinate 35,640 of WNYA01001188.1, forward strand.
AAGAAAATTGATAAATTTTTAGAAAATGTGCCATTTTCGACATTCACAAGCATTGCGGTTTTCCAGTCAGATCGATTTACCACCTCACTTACGTTCTGATAACATTTCCCATTTGTCTAACTTTCCTTTTCAATTCTATTTTTTGATATGTCTGGATATTTTATTTTGACGTCGCGAGCGGGCACGCGGCTTACAAAAAGATATCGCTTTTTCTTCGGATTTTCAGATGCTTTATTTTGGGGATAACTACATTTTTGGGAATTGAAATTTTACATATTTAAGCATCAAACCCCCATCTAATCTAAATCTACCGCATTTTTTCATCTCAGCTGTCTGGCACCCCTCAAGCTATCAGAAACCGCTTTTAACGAAGATTGTTAACCCCTTTAGATCTTCAATAGTAATTGAATCAATGGAGGTGGAAATTTAGAATGGTCAATTGGTTCCCTTATACGTTCAGTTAGCACTAAAATTTACACATTCCAATATAAAAGAGAAAACCCACATGACAATTTTGTTCTGCAATTTCTCCTTAGTACAGAGACCCCCCCCCACATATGTTGGCCGTTACTTTTTTTATGGGTCACAAGCGAGACGCTAGGGAAGGAGCGCCCTGCAGATCTGCAGATTTTAGTGTTCCCTCATTGCCCCTTTTGGAAGGCTATAAAATTTTCGCTTTTGCGTTATTGTGGCCATTTGATGTGCCATTTTTTTTGCGCGATTAGATGCTATGTCCATTGTTCCCATTTTGGGGTTGGTATCCACACCTATTGTGAAATTTAGGAACTTTTTTTTGAGGGCAGAGTAAAAAAGCATCAATTCTAGTACTGGATTTTTTACTCTTTCTTTTTTTGGTGTTCACCGTATATCCTAATAACCTGTTATCTTTAATTCTATTGTTCGATACAAATTACGGGGATACCATGACTTGAATATATTTTCTTACGATTTTACTAAAGTTGTCAAACAAAAACCCTAATGTGGGGAAAAATCTAATCATTTATGTATTGCCGTCTTTCAAGTGCATAAACAAACAATTTTTTTGTTTCTATTTTTTGGCTACATAGCGAGAGCTGGGTGATGGCTTATTTTTTGCGGGATCATGTTCGTGCTTTGCACCAGTAGTCATGTCGCAGTACACATGGTTTTTTGATCGCATTTACTATAGCATTTTTTGTGGATTGAATATCTAAAAATCATAATTTTTTGGGGTTTATAGCAGTTTTTTTTTTACACGGGGCGTTTATCGTGGGGGTTCAATAATGTTTACTTTTTCTTCTACGGGTTGTACGACGCTTGATACTATATTGTGGGGTTTTGTTATGATTTAGACTTTTTTTTTAGTTCTCTGGCTATTTAAATATGTTTTTGGGGGGGTTTTGGGCCATCTTATGATTTATTCCTTTAAGTTTTTATGAATAAACATTTTTTTTTTACTTTTTCACTTTTTTTATACATGGACATGAAAGCAATCATCTGATTGCTTCTTCATGAAATCTGCATAGCTCATGTATTGCATAGTATTATCAGTGTCATTCGATCCTATACACTTGCATGCTGCCACTGGTCCAGTAAGATGACGTCACAGAACGCCATCTTACCGGCAATTCTTGCAGGTAACTCATGGGGGTCCCATTCGGACCCAGAGTTGCTATAAGCAACGATCCCGGGCGCCCCCCCTAAAACGGTCGGGGGGGCCGATCGTCGGGGAAAGACCCCCAAGTCGATTTTAATGCCGCGTTCGCGCTGACTCGCGGCATTTTAACGGGTTCGCCCGCGCTCGGAGTCAGTACTGCCGATCGCATGGGGGGTGGTTTGTTTACACTGGGGTGCCGCTTATCATTCACCCCAAACACACCCGGCACCCTTGTTGCCCGATGCCGTTCGGCTCAGCATCTGAGCTGAACCGGCATGGGCTCAGCGGTCCTATATAATCGTACGCTGAGCGCTAAGAGTCATTGACTCAGCGTCGCTTATATCGTCCCGCGAGCTGGTAACGGTTTAAACAAATATGTGTCAGCCAATGATAGAGATCCGCTCAGAAAATATATCGCCAATGATGTGTGAACAAAGAAAAAACAAAGCAGATTTGTTTTAAGAACTGTCCTGAATCCTGCAATTTTGGAGCTATCCCTACCGCTTTTCCCCCTCCTGGTAATATACTGGGTGGATCATTGGTTGTAAGGATAGTATTTCTCGACTGCTCCGAATAAGTGCACCGTTGGCGCTGACGTTTGGTTTCAATCCGCCTGGGCAATTCCACTATAGTTCCTATTTAAGTCATTTCAATGTGTAAGTAGGCATTCAGCACACAGAGAAAGATCCATGGACACATGAAAGTTCTTTATTTTTGTTGCTTTTGGGGGAAAGTATGAAGAATTGATGGCACGTTTACAAATAGAGGCTTCATCGGACTGCGTTACCAATCAGGGGGCCTGCCGATTGAAAATAATGCAAATGGAGGTGTGGACCAAAGAACAACCAACCAGTTCTTGTTGTAAATAAACTATTTGAATCATGCAATTTGGATGCTTCCCAAAACTTGATGCTTCCATCTCCTTTGTTCCTCAGTAGCCATTCATTGGTGGTAAGAGATATGTCACAGATGCAAAAAAGAAAAGACATGGAACTGTGTGCGATGAGGTTGTGGGTCGAATCCTCCGCCTTGGACAATTGCTGTACTCAAGATAGTAAGAGGTTTGATGTAGGTAGGGGCCGGTATACGTTGGGGGTCCCATCACAGAAAATTATCATGGACCCCTGAAGGTTCTCCATTGCTGTTTTCTTTTGGGTGATACAGAATAAGGCTCTATGCCATGATATTAGCAAATATGTATATCTATAGACCATTCTATAATACAGAGTCAGCAATGAGAGAGGGCACTTCTAGTAAAATAAAATGCAGTGATGTGGGAACCAAAGAAAACCGCAGGTTTCTTTTAAGAAAACTGTACTGAACCTCAATTGGTGCTTTCCCTACCACTCTCTTAGTTCCATAAGGGGGTTCATAGGCTGCAAGAAGATATTACCTGACTGCTCCCGATAAGGCACCTGTGTGGCGTCTGAGGTTGTGGGTTCGATCCCGCCTTTGGACACTTGCCTTTGTAGTTACTGTGGTAAGTTGCTATGATGTACGCTAGTGAAACGCGGCCACACTGAAAAATCATGAGCCCATGACCTGTCTCTCTTTCTTGTTTTTTCTTTGGGGGATTTTAAAGGAATTTAAGACAGCTTGCTGCCCCTGACAATCAGGGCCTGCCAAACCAAAAGCAAATTGCGCTACTGGGGCAGTGCGGGCCCAGGGTTGCTGGGTGGAGGGGTGGGCCCATATAAATCTTGTATGCAAGGAGTCCATGGAGGTCTGAAGGGCTTGTATCTAGCCTTACTTTTCTCCTTGGAAAATGTTGTTGATCACTAACCTTAAGAACTAGTTGTTAAAGATCCTGAATCTATGACCAACGGGATTACACAGACTATTACTAAAGTGTGACGGGGTCATATATTGGAGACGTTTATGCTGTTGGTACGTAGTGATTTCCCTCAACTTATACAAGTATGGTCACCCCAGCCGGACAGATGAAAGCTGTGGATTTTTCCCTTTTGATGTGAAAACTCGATCATGAGTTTGCACCTTATTGTTCAAATTGTTGGACATTTGTACTCTTCCACAATTTCCTTCCTGTTAAAGGGTCCTCTAACTACACAGCTCACAGGTTTACAGCTATGGGGCGTAATGTCCCTCATAGCAATTGGTTCCTTGGGTGTGGGAGAGAGACCTGTTGGGAGACGAGTGGGATCCACTATGGACTGGCTGCATGTTTTGGGCTCGGTACATAGAAGACAATCCGAGGTCTGGAGCTGCAACATTTTTTGAGAATGACTGATCAAATCAACCAAATCAAACTAACCTATATGCAGACAAGTAATGTTACAGAACGAAACATCACGTTAAACGCGCACCCACGCAACGTCCCTCACCATCCACGTCCACCCACAAACTATCAATGCTGGTCCCATAGGCCATTCATTTCTTGCATTTAAAAAAAAGAATCTCGTTATTTTTTAAGAACTGTTGTGAATCATGCAATTTGCATGCTTTCCCTACCCACACTCTAGTTCCTAGGACATTGTCATTAGGATGGTAGATACGTATTTTTCCAGGAACGCATGCACCAGAAGTGCACCTGTCTGGCGCTCTGAGGTTGTGGGTTCGAAATCCCGCCTTGGACACTTGCTACTGCGTTAGGTAGGTGCTTATGTACATTTATTGGCAGTTGGAATTGGGAGATTGGGCGTTTGACAAAAAATCTCATGACCCGATAAAAGTTCTCTATTTTGTTTCTATTTGGGGAGGTTTACAAGAATTTAGTCAACTTGTGCCAGTATGTTAACACATAAGTACCCATGTGATGCTTCCATAGAGACTGTGTCAGGCCAATCAGAATGGCCTGATCAAGAAATAATCAACTGAGTTGTGCCAAAGAAAGCAAGCAGTGTCTTGTGCGAAAAAATGTTCCTGAATCCTGCATATTTGGATGCTTTCCCTACCACTCCTCCTGTTCCATAGGGCCATGTCATTGGTGGTAAGAAGGTTTCCAGACAAGTGACATTGTGCGGCGCTGAGGTTGTGGGTTGGCGAATCCCACCTTGGACAATTGAGCCACTGGAGCCCACTATGTAAGTGGTGTTTGACTGTATTAGGTGGCCGGCCACACCGACAATATCATGGACCCGTGAAAATTCTCAACTTTGTTGTTTCCTTTAGGGGTGATTTACAGAATATCAAAACAGACCTTTGCATGCCATGATATTAACAAACTTGTGTCAGCCCAATGAGAGAGGTTCGCTCAGAAAATATCCGGCAAACGTTGTGGGAACAAAGAGAAACAGCAGGTTTTTTTAAAAAACTGTCCTGCAATCCTGCAATTTTGGAGCTTTCCCTACCGCTCTACCTCTGGTTATATACAGGGTGGTCATGTGTTTGGTAAGAAAGAAGGATTTCTCGACTGCTCCAGATAAGTTAGCACCTGTGTGGGCGACTGACGTTGTGGGGTTCGAATCCGCATCTGGACAATGCCACTATAGTTCTATGGGTAGGTGGGCTTCAAAATGTAAGTAGCATCGGCCAACAGAAATAACATGACCCTATAGTTCTTTCTAATGTTCTTTTTTCTTTGCTTTTGGGGGGAAATTAGAAGGAATATTAAGACAGACACTGTACCAAGTAGAGCGCGTCTCCATAGAAAACTGCACAGCCAATCAGGGAGGGCCTGATCTAGCATATATGCAAATGAGGTGTGACCACAAGATAAACACCAGGTTTTTATTTTGAAAACTGTGTGAATCATGCATATTGGTTTTTTCAAAAGAACCTGCTTGCTTTTCTTTGGTCACACCTCAGTTGCATATATTTTCTGATCAGGCCATCTGATTGGCTGACACAGTCTCTATGGAAGCATCTACATGGTACTTATGTGTTAACATACTGGCACAAGTTGACCTAAATTCTTGTAAACCTCCCCAAAAGAAAACAACACTAGAGAACTTTTATCGGTCAATGATATTTTTTGTACGGCAAACGCCCAATTTACTGTACAATAAAGCACTAACCATATTAACTGCAGTAGCAAGTGTCCAAGGCGGGATTCGAACCCACAACCTCTGCGCCAGACAGGTGCACTTATCTGGTGCAGTCTAGAAATACTTCTTACCATCTAATGACATGTCCCTATGGAACTAGAGTGAACCTCAGCGCCAGACAGGTGCACTTATCTGGTGCAGTTGGAAATATTCCTTACCATCTAATGACATGTCCCTATGGAACTAGAGTGTGTAGGGAAAGCATCAAATTGCAGATTCAAACAGTTTTCTTAAAAAAACTGCAGATTCTTTTTAATGCGAAGAAATTGGCCTATGGGCACAGCATTGATAGTTTGTGAGGGGTGTGAGAGGTTGCGTGGAGTAGGCGTTAACTGAGGTTTCTTTCTGTACACATTACTTGTCTGCATTATATGTTAGTTTGATGTTGAGTTGATTGTGATTCAGTCTCTCAAAAAATTGTTGCAGCTCCAGACGATCAGGATGTCTTCTATGTACCGGCCCAAAACATGACCCAGGTCCATAGTGGTTCAATCGTCTCCCAACAGGTCTCTCTCCCACAGCCCAAGGAACAATTTGCATATGAGGGCACATTACGCCCCATAGGTAACCTGGAGCTGTAGGTAGAAGGACCCGTTGAACAGGAAAAAATTGTGGAAGAGTACAAATTCCAACAATTTGCAACAATAAGGTAGCAAATCCATGATCGAAGTTTTCCATCAAAAGAAAAAAATCCACAGCTTTTAGCCGTCCTGGTGTTGAATACTTGTATAAAGTGATTCGACATCACACGTTACCAACAGCAACGTCTCCAAATATAGCGTCAATCTTTCGTAATAGTCAGTTTGTATCCCGTGTATGGATTGCAGGGCTTCACATTTTCTTAAGGTAGTGATCAACAACATTTTCAGTAAGGCTAGATACAGCCTTAGACCTCCATGGACTCCTTGCATACAGCATTATATGGGCCCCCCTCCACCCAGCACCGCGGGCCCAGGCACTTGGCCCAGTATGCGCAATGCTGGTGCAGGCCTGATGTCAGGGCGCAAGCTGTCTTAAATTCCTGTAAAATCCCCCCAAAAGAAAACAAGAATAGAGAACTGTCATGGGCTCATGATATTTTCAGTGTGGCCCGCTCTTCTACTTACTGTACATCATAGCACTACCACAGTAACTACAAAGCAAGTGTCCAAAGCGGGATTCGAACCCACAACCTCAGCGCCACACAGGTGCACTTATCGGGAGCAGTCAGGAAATCTTCTTGCCAGCCAATGAACCCCCGTATGGAACTAGGAGTGGTAGGGAAAGCACCAAATTGAAGGATTCAGTACAGTTTTCTTAAAAGAAACCTGCTTGTTTCTCTTTGTTCCCACATCACTGGCATTTATTTTCTAAGTGACCTCTCTCATTGGCTGACTCTGTACGTATAGAAGTGTCTATAGTATACATATTTGCTAATATCAGTGCATAGATGCCTTATATTCTGGTAAAATCACCCCAAAAGAAAACAGCAATGGAGAACCTTCACGGGTCCATGATATTTTCTGTGTAGACCGGCCCCCTACCTACATCAAACCTCTTACATAGTGACTCACAGTGCAATTGTCCAAGGCGGGATTCGAACCCACAACTCATCGTCACACAGGTCCACTGTCTGAAGCAGTCTGGAAAATCTCTTACCGCCAATGACAGCTACTGAGGAACAAGAGAGTGGTTTGGGAAAGCATCCAATTGCATGATTCACAACAATTTTTCATAAAAGAACCTGCGTGTTTTCTTTGGTCACACCTCATTGCATATATTTCTAGATCAGGCCCCCTGATTGGCTATGCAGTTTAGTCTCTACTTGGTACAAATGCCACAATTCTTCTAATTTCCCCCCAAAAGCAAAGCAACAATAAAGAACTATCATGGGTCCATGATATTTTCTGTGTGGCCGAATGCTTACTTACATTGAAAACTTAACATAGGAACATAGTGGCATTGTCCAAGCGGGATTCGAACCCACACGTCAGCGCCACACACAATGCATGTACTGGAAATCCTTCTTACCAGCCCAATGCCATGCTCCTAGTAGCTGAAGGGAAAGCTCCAAATTGCAAGATTCAGGAACATTTTTTTCAAAAGAACCTGCTTGCTTTTCTGGTCATATCTCAGTTGCATATATTTTCTGAGGAGGCGCTCTGATGGCTGAACAAGTTCATATAGGAAGCACTACATGGTAATATGTGTTAATATACGAAACACGTTGTCCTAATTTCTTAAACCGCAAAACAAACACCATAGAACTTTATGGTAATTATTTTTTGTGTATGGCAAAACCACGATTTACTGTACATTAAGCACCAACCATATTAACTGCAGTAGCAAGTGTCCAAGTGGATTCGAACCCACAACCTCAGCACCAGACAGGTGCACGTATCTGTGCAGTCTGGAAATTTCTTACATCTATGACATCATGTCCCTATAACAGAGTTGGTAGGGAAAGCATCCAAATTAAGGATTTAGGAACGTTTTATTGAAAGAGATGCTTGTTTTTCTTTGTTCCCACCTCATGTTGCATATATTTTTCTGAGCTGACCTTTATTGGCTGACACTATATTTGTTCATATCAGGAAGCAAAACTGGCTTGTTTTTATATCTCTTGTAAATCACTCCTAAAAAAAAAACAATTCGAGAACTTCACAGGTCCCTGATATTGTTGTGTCGGCCAGCCACCAGTATATCAAATCACTTACCTAAGTGACTAAAGCAGTGGCAATTGGCCAAGCGGTGGGATTCGAACCCACAACCTCAGAGGCAACACAAGTGTGCACTGTCTGGAAATACATTCTTACAGCCAATGACATGCTCCTATGGAACAGAGTAGTGGTAGAGAAAGCATCCAAATTGCAGGATTCAGGAACATTTTTTCAAAAAGATAACCTGCTGCTTTTCTTTGTCACACGTCATTTGCATATATTTTTCTGATCAGCTCCCTCTGATTGGCTGACGCAGTCTCCTATGGAAGCATTCTACATGGCACATATGTGTTAACATACTGGCACAAGTCTGACCTAAACTTCTTGTAAAACCCGCAGAAAAAACCACAAAGAGAAATTTTATGGGCAATGATCTTTTTTGTGGTAGCAAACGCCCGATCCCAGGCATTACTGTACATAAACACTAACCATTATACTACAGTTAACAAGTGTCCAGCGGATCGAACCAACAACCGCGCGCAGACAGTGCACGTATCTGGTGCAGTCCTGGAAATACTCTTTACCATCTAAGCGACATGTCCGCATGGAACTATAGTGTGCGTGGTAGGGAAAGACCCACCCAAATTATAAAGAGTAGGATATTTATTTTGAGTTAGGAATGTTTTCCTATGAAAAAAGAACCTGTTTCTTTTTTTCGTTTGGTTGCACCTCATTTGCTGTATACAGGCAAGTCCCGTGTTCGTCCAAGATGGGTTCCGGAGGTTGGTTCTTATTGTTTGTTTTCAGTTAATGTTGAATGAAACTGTATATTTATCAGTGTAGAATCCAGAACAAAAATATTTTTGGCCCCCCAGATGTGACAATTGGGTTTAGAAAGTTTATTAACATTTTTTGGCTTGTATGGGTACCGCATGATGTTTTTGTTAATAGGTCCAAATTATAAAAGCTTCATTACAGACACCTCACGCGATTATCAGGTCTGGGGACTATAATACAGCATTCAGAAGTCTTCACCAGAGGATGAGGGGCTGTCCTGTACTATGGGTTGTCTGTAAGTAGGGGTGTCCTTAAGTAGAGGGGGATCCACCTGTACTTGTCTGAGCAAGCCCTTGTTTGGTGATGCTTCTCTATGGAGAAGGCACCTATACAGTAATGTACATGTGTGTTAATTCAAGGCAGGGCTACTCCAGGTGTTCAGTAAAGCCCTTTGTCACATAGCCTCACACTGGCCCCTTTGCAGTGAACTAATGAGCAGCATCAAAAAGTACAGAACTTAAACATCTCTGTGTCCCTAAATATCAAATAGCAAAAGCCGCACATGGTTATGTTTATAATCAAACCCCTACAAAACGCTATGTATCTCACTATTATACAGCCTCCTTCTGACCCTGTGGCCATGCTTCATATAGCCTTATGTGGGGGCCCCCCCAGCCAACTCTAGTCCAGGCACTTGCCCGGAGGTATGCACAGATGCTGCGCAGGCTCTGATTCAGGCGCAGCTGTCTGTAAATTCCGTAAAACTCCCCCAAAAAGAAGGAAAACTAAGAATAGAGAATTAATGGGCTCATGATATTCCTGGTCTCCGGTCTCCTTCTTATGTACATCAGAGCACTTATTACAGTAACTACAAGGCAAGTGCCCAGAGTCGATTGATCCCAACACTCATGGCGACACACAGTGCACTCTTATCGTTGAGACAGTTTGGACTCTCCGGCTTCTTAGGTCCAGTTCAGTAAAAGACTTGGCTGCACATGCCACCATTAGTACCAAAAATTGGAGCATGTATATCACATTCCTTCAACTCTAGGGACTTTGTTGACATCTTAGTGGTAAAAAAGTAGGATATGCAACGATGTTGATGTTTTGCATTGAGGGCGTCATCTCTATCCCTGCATCAGTGTTGGAAAGTAACAATTTATTTAGGGAGGATATCTGGTAAAATCTTTTAATTCAACAGAAAAAATAGTAACTGGTCTGGAAACATTGTGTATACCTACGTACTGAAAAGGTTTGAGAAGATTCAAGATAATAATTAATTAAACAATTAAAATAGAAGTAACAATTAATTTCAACTATGAAACGTTGGACCTCATCCATGTGCATAGGGGTTTTCGCGGACAAAAGGTTTTAAATAGACTGCACTGACATGCAAAACAATTGAACCTGTTGATAGGAGCCCAGCCAGGCATTGAAACGCCTCTCAATTCTATGTATAGTGTTTAGCATATTTTTATTAACCCCTTAAATGGGTTCATCTCGAAGTGGGGAAAGGAGCGTATTTTAGGCAGGGGGACCTCCCCCTCAACACTTGCATATTTCATTAGCTGCCATATATAAGATTTTCCCAATTAGATGTTATTAAAAAAAGTGTACCTGTGTGAGATAATTTCTGCAAAATGTATCATAGGGTCCCTTAGAAACAAGACTCGTGTTCCTTGGATATAACACCTCTGCTGGAGTGATGGATTAAAAGAAAACAAAGGGATTTTGTATATTAATGCGGGGAGTTCTGCATGTCCTGCAGCCGTCCCTGTGGTAATAATGGCGAAATCCAGGTGGTCCGGAAGGAACTCAATAGCCAATGTCGTAGCCACTGCGCCAAGAGTGGGTGTGGTCGTAACCGAGACAGGAAGTCCATCTCGTTTTTGAGGAAACATACTGGCTACAGTTATGAGAAATTATCTTTACACAGGAATTTTTTTTTTTATAACACAATTGAACGAAATGTTTAAATGTGGCAAATGATTATTAAATGTTGAATGCCCGATGGGAATACCCCTTTAATACGGCATGGCCATTTTTAGTTTGTGTTTTTTAATTTTTGCTTCTTCCAACCTTCAAATATCTATCTAATTCTTTTTTGCCATGTACATTGCTTGTGTGTGGGACCTGCGTGGGTGTGTTTTATTGATGAAACCAATTGTAATTTCCAGTGACTGTATCTATATATGCTTGCCTGTACTGGGAAGCTAGTCAAAAAACATTCTAAATTCAATGAAACCTTGGCGAAAAGAAAAAAACACCATTTGTGCCAACTTTTCTGTGTAGAATCTTATTTATACCTTTCATATTTCATTCCCATTGTCACCTCCATTTATTTTTTCTTGCCTCTCACAGGATACACAAATTTCTATAGGTTTTAAGATGTGTTAATCGATTTTAAAAAATGAAAACTTTTAGTATAAAATAAAAATCATAAAGTTGCATATTCTGGCTGCTATAACTTTTTTCACACTAGAGGAATACCGATATGTTTATGGTCTCATTTTTGCAAGATGATATAACATTTTCAATTGGTACTTAGATTTTTAGGGACTATAAACCTTTAGAATCTTTTTATTAAAAAAAAAAATTATTTTGCGTTCAAAATGACAAAAAAGTAGTGATGCTGGATATTTGGATTATATCTCTGTCTACGGAATTAAAACACCAGGAATAATGTTTTAATTTAGATAGATCAGACCTTTTGGAAGCGTGATTGTACGAACATTTACTTTATTCAGTTTTTAAGGAAAGGGGGGGACGATTTGAACTTTGGTTTTTAATATTTTATATTTTTATTTAATTTTTTACAATTTTTAGAACCCGCCAATGTACTTTAACCCTTGGGTGCCTGAACTCTACCATAGTAATACAGAAACAACCAGTATTGCACTATATGGTTTGTAGCTTACTAGTGATCTCTAAGTCATCTGCCCTCCAGTCTTAGAGATAAGGCTGAATGCAGGCTTGGGAATCTAGTATAGTACTCAGGATGGCATATTTATCTACCCCGCCGCTCAATGTTCGCAGTCCGTACATCAAGAGTGCCGACAGCAGCAAGTGCTCCAGCACGGGGACAGTAACGCCCCGTCGCCTGCCCACTTGCCCGAGCGCCGCCCGCGGCCCCTCGGGGCAAATAAATCGCAAAAGTCTAGCAATAATCATAGGCGTGTCGCGTGCAGAGGTCCTATAAATATACCCCATAGTAACACGTTACTACCGCCCATTGACCTCACAGGATGCGGTGAACAAATCAATATGGAAGCGCCATGCCTCCACCAGCGTTTATGAGAGCATTTGCGACGGTTAACCCCTGCATTTGGTTGCCAGCCTTTGAGTCCACGATAGATCCACCTGCTACCGGGCTGTGTCTTGTACTATGTTATAGTATCGTGTCAACATTGGATCATGGGAAGATGTGCCTAAAACACTCTATTTGGTATTAACAATAATGTGCTCTATCCGATATGCTTCATAGAGACAGCATCGGCCAATCAGAGGGGCTTTCTCAGCTAAATTATTATGAATTGGGTTGACCAAAAGAAAAACAAGCATGTTCCTTCCAAGAAAAACAGGTATTTATCAGCAATTTAAATGGTTGCCAGGAGCCTGATGAAAAAAAAAAAAACATAAAAGGTCCGGGCGAGGGGCGCTTAAAAAAAACGATGTACTTATCTTCCGAAGCCCTCTGGGTTGTCTCACGCTGCTGTTGCTCTGGTCCGCGTGTATGTTGCAGGGGATACGACAGTCCACCACGTGCTGAAAAATTGATCAACAAACTTTACTAAGGATTAATGGTAAGAAAATGTCATATAATGCAGATAATAATGTATCAGTAATGGGTTTGATTTAGCCTCAACTGCAGGAATGGTTGGTCGGCAAGACGGGAGACTCCCTCTCTGATGCCATCTAGTATCCCACTGTAGCCCCTTGTTACAACGCGCGTGCCTGTAAACAAACATGGCTGCGCCAGCGGCTCTACTCATCTCCGCCGTCGTGGCCACCACGCCTAACCGTCCCAGTTCACAGCAACTGTGTTATGCGGCCGTGACGGTGTCGTGTCGCAGTAGCCGGAACTGATTTAAGCGCTGCTTTCCGGCAGCCATGTCGTTACAGGCGCGGTGACAGAAAGCCGACACAGCACGGGACACCCGGAGGGCGTCGGAATGTAAGTACATCCTTTTTTTTTTATAAGCACCCCCCAAGCCACCTTTTGTTTTTTTCATAAATTCCTGTCTCGGACAACCCCTTTAAGTTCTTTCCCTACCCACTATTTTGATCATAGGAGCATGTCATTTTTGGCTGGTATCAGGGCCCTATAGCAGACTCTGACTTGGGCCCCTTAAAAATATACATATTTGTAACACTCCGGGCTCCATTGCCATGTAGGCAGATGAAAAATTAACACAGAAGATACCTATGACGCGCATAGAGACAGCGTCAGCTCATCAGAGGCTTGCTCAGAAAATATACGCAAATGAGATGGACCAAAGTCAGACAAAAGATTAGACAAAGAACAGTCGTCAACAACGCGATTCGGATTTGGAGTTATAATGCAGATTTAGTGAACGGGGCAGTGGTAGTAACAGTGCTTATGGGTCTCGGTATCCAGGTTGCACTGCGCGCCTCTGGTCACGTGATGACCGGCCTAACGTCATGGACTGCCAGCGCTGCGCCGGACAGGGTATGCAGAGGCATACCGAAAACACGTTGCAGGAACACAGGGGCGTAGAACGAGAGGGGGGGATCAGTGATTGAGAAGGTTCTCGGGGTCTTGATAACGTGAGTAATAGCATTGTAGACTACTGCCTGACAATGGCACGGAAATTCATTGTAATATGTGGAACTTTCCAATTATGTATGTAACACAAGCTGGAAGGTTAGTGGAAAAGTGTCTACCTACGTGATAGGAGTATTAAACCCCGGATGGGCGGAACACCGGGTCTTTGCTAGATTCCTGCAGCGAACTAACCTCAGGTCTGTCTGCCACAGCCACTATCCCTAATCCCAGGAATACAGGTGTTCTAGGCCATTCTGGCCAGCAGACGAAGTCCGGAGACTGAAGAGCAGAGCTGGCTCCATAACCAGGATTCAGTCTCCATCTGTACCGGCCCTCTCTAAACTACTACACAGGATGCGTTGTAACCTCTGGGGACTGGCTCTCCATGACTCTTCCATCGCTTGAGATTGCGGTAATCGTTGCCTGACTGTTCAATTAATGAACTGTAAGTTTGATTTGCACAACGTCTGCCTCCGTCTGTTCCCTGGATAAGGTTCTGTTTACACAAAGGGATCCTACATCCATCACCCACGTCTTCGTGGATTGTCAGCAGAGTGTGCATTCGGTCGGACAAGCACCGGATCGGCAGGAGGGTTAAGTAATTGTGCCCAATGGGTGTGTGAAGTTTCTGTATGTGTGTTTATTCTGTCTGTATAAACAGTGGGGCTTATTTACTCAAGGGTTTTCTCCATGACGCATTTTCGTTGTGGTTCCCAACTTTTCAGGGGATCGCGCGGGGGAGTTGGTACGTATGCTTTCACCGCACAAATTGCGGGGCGGGGCGCGTTGGACGATCGGACGGATTCGGACTAAAAGCCAGGATTTAACATTTAAATTTTTTTGCAAGCAAGCACTTACACTATGCACGGGAATAATAGGTGGAGGAGAGAGACCTGAGCGGGAGTGGGACACATTCCAGGATCATATCGGGCGCAGGGATCTACATGGTTGCACTTTTTAAACTTTTATAGCCGGGCTCAGTGGAGGTACGCGTCAGCGCTTACATGCGCGCGCTACTAGGAGTGAAGAGCAGCGCGAGCATGGTAACGCTCCGAGCGCGTACCTCCTTGCGCGCCGGCTATAAGATTTAAAATGTTTTAAAATTAAAAAACCGCAATACAGCGGTTAAACACTAACAAAAATAAACTCCGGCACAGCTCACCCTGAGCTGGTGCTCGTATTTCCATCTGAAACCTGCACCCTTCAGTGGTAGTGTTTCTTCCTTTAAGGCACAGGCCTTCTCTTCTTGGCTTAGAAATTACACATAAGCCAGGTGGGATTCACATCGCGGCGTGTTTTGGGACTTGGCCACTGGATCCTCCTCCTCTACTATGGGGCCCCTGCTGCCTAAGCCCACTTCAACCAGCTGACATGTAGTATCCTGCCTCCACTCACACCAGTAGGCTCCAGGGGTCCTTTTTTCCCGGATAACGTTACAACACTGTCCCAAGCTGCTCAGGGCGGGAGTCTCGCAGAATGTCGCGCGCCTACGTCTGGCAGAGACTTCGCTTTGGCACGTAATGTAGAGTCCTCATCCGGTAGAGCTCTTGTGAGTGGGTGAGGTCAAGTTTTATTGCTGAAGCTATTTAATAATGTGGCAGGAGAAAGAGTCATCTCACAGCAGTACATATATTATCAATTGAATGGCAAGGGGCGGACGGCCATCCCATGGGTAAGGGGCCAGTGGGCAGGGAGAGTCAGGACCATGTCCGGGGAGGGGATTGTGCGCGCCACCAAACCCTGTTCTCAATTGTTCTTTAGGCCTTGCAGAGTCTATGGGGCTCCAGGCCCATAGATATTCAGCTGTCAAAGTAGGAGCCTGCTAAAATAATTAGCATCCCTACTGACATGCAAATATGATATTGTAAGGCCTTAAGGCATTGACACACCATAGAGTTTCACAGTGCAGCAGAGCGACTCTCCCTGCACCTTTCTGTCTTACACAGACTGCCAAATGATCTATGACTGTACATCGGGCTGTCTGTGTCTCCATGCAGCGAGCAGAGGAGCAGAACGACTGAGGATGATCCTGTGCGCGCTGCCTACCGGGGACTGAAAGGGAGGTGGAGATTGTTATTATTTTACT
Source organism: Engystomops pustulosus (assembly GCA_019512145.1). NCBI lineage: Eukaryota > Metazoa > Chordata > Amphibia > Anura > Leptodactylidae > Engystomops > Engystomops pustulosus. Next base: position 51,568 of record WNYA01001188.1, read on the forward strand.
GTTAACGTACTATCATGGGCCGGCTTAAACTAAACAGGTTGTTTGGGGTGTAATGGTGTATAATGCACAGAGGGTGTAATTTCATACACATAGAGGTGGCTATTGGGGGATGTTAGTTTATGCATGACCCACTGTATAGGCAGTGAATTCGTAACCTATGGCACTGGTGCCAAGTTGGGACACTCAGGGCCTTTCGGTGGGCACTGTGTCCATCACACCAAGATGACTGCAGGTATCTTACTCGCTCCCAGACAGCCCAGGAATTTGATGTGCACAGAGCGTTTTAAAGTGAACAGTTGTACCTGGGGACTATTTTGCTTTATTGGTGTCCTCAGGGTGTGCTATTCAATGAAAACTGTGACGAGAAGAGGGAAGTATAAATCACTAATTAAATTTCTGTGTTGGCACTTTGCGATAAATAAGCGGGGTCTTGTTCTAGTGTTTGGCACTCCCCGGCCTCTAAAGGGTTTGCCATCACGGTATAGGGTAAATGGCGGGAGAGTAGAAGTTATATAGAATCACTTGTAATATGAGGGAGGGTTGTTTTTGATAATATATAAAACGGCAGTGTTGTAGGAGGTGGGAGGGGTTTAATATTTATGTTAAAGCCCTGATAGTGAGGAAATGGAAATAATATTACATAAAGGTGGTCTATTAAGGACACCTGACTCTGGAATGACTTTACTTAAGTCAGGTGCAATGATCAGCTGTATAGCTGAGTCTGTAAGAGCTTTACTCTGATAATCCTGGTCCCATTACAGTCAAAATAATTTTCAACTGCCAATGTCCTGGGGGAAAAAAAAATTGTTTGTCTGGATCCTAAAATTATATAAATATACAGTGTTCGATTACAATACAAATTCCATTTACGAACCAACCTCCGAACCGATCTTGTATGTAACCCGGGGGACTGCCGTTATATCTATTTTATCTATCATATTATAACCTTTTCGTGGGTTCGCGAATCCGCCTTGGACACTTGCTACGGCAGTTAATATGGTTAGTGCTTTATTGTACAGTAAATTGGGCGTTTGCCGTACAAAAAATAATCATTGACCGATAAAAGTTCTCTATGTTTTTTTCTTTGGGAGGTTTACAAGAATTTCGCACTTGTGCCAGTTATGGTTAACACATAGTCACCATGTAGATGCTTCCATAGAGACGTTCAGCCAATCAGATGGCCTATCAAAAATATATGCAACTGAGGGGTGTGACCAAAGAAAAGCAAGCAGGTTCTTTTGAAAAAAATGTTCTGAAATCCTGCAAATTTGGATGCTTTCCCTACCACTCTCCTGTTCCATAGAGCAGGTCATTGTCTGTAAGAGATTTCCAGACAGTGCACTGGTGGCGCTGAGATGTTTGGGTTCGAATCCGCACCTTGGCAATGCCACTGTAGGCCACTATGTAAGTGTTTGTATTAATTAGGTGGGCCGGCCAAACAGACAATATCATGGACCCGTTGAAAGTTCTCATTGTTGTTTTTTTTAGGGGTGATTTTACAAAGATATAAACAGCCTTTGCCCTGTATTAACAAATTGTGTCAGCCAATGAAAGAGGTCGCTCAGACAATAACGCAAACGATGTGGGAACAAAGAAAACAAGCAGGTTTGTTTTAAGAAAACTGTCCTGAATCCTGCAATTTGGAGCTTTCCCTACCCGCTCTTGGTTATTATACGGGTGGTTCATTGTTTGGTAAGAAGTATTTCTCGACTGCTCCAGATAAGTGCACCTGTGTGGCGCTGACGTTGTGGGTTCGAATCCCGCCTTGGACAATTGCCACTATAGTTCCTATGGTAAGTGCTTCAATGTAAGTAAGCATTCGGCACAACGAAATATATGGACCCATGATAGTTCTTTTATTGTTCTTTGCTTTTGTGGGGGAAATTAGAAGATAAGACAGCTATCGTTGTCCTAGATCTTCCATAAACTGCAACGCCAATCAGGGGCCTGATCTGAAAATATGCAAGAGAGTGTGACCAAAAAAACACGCAGGTTCTTTTATGAAAACTGTTGTGAATCATGCATATTGGATGCTTTCCCAAACCACTCTTGTTCCTCAGTAGCCTCCATTGGCTGGTAAGAGTTATTCCAGACGCTTCGACAGTGGACCTGTGTGTGATGAGGTTGGGTTCGAATCCCGCCTTGGACAATTGCCACTGTAGTCACTATAGTAAGAGGTTTGATGTAGGTAGGGGGCCGGTCAACAGAAAATATCATGGACCCGTGAAGGTTCTCCATTGCTTGTTTCTTTTTGGGGTGATTTTACCAGAATATAAGGCATCTATGCACTGATATTAGCAAATATGTATACTATAGACACTTCTATACGTACAGAGTCAGCCAATGAGAGGGCCCTTAGAAATAAATGCCAGTGATTTTGGGAACAAGAGAAAACAACAGGTTTTCTTTTAAAAAACTGTACTGAATCCTTCATTTGGTGCTTTCCCCTACCACTCTCTAGTTCCATACGGAGTTCATTGGCTGGCAAGAAGTATTTCCTGACTGCTACGATAAGTGACACCTGTGTGGCGCTGAGGTTTGTGGTTCGAATCCCGCTTGGGACACTTGCCTTTGTAGTATACTGTGGTAAGTGCTATGATGTACAGTAAGTAGAAGAGCGGCCACACTGAAATATCATGAGCCCATGACAGTCTCTATTCTTGTTTTCTTTGGAGGGGATTTTACAGGATTTAAGACAGCTTGCGCCTGACATCGGGCCTGCACCAGCATTGCGCATACTGGGCAAGTGCCTGGCCCAGCGGTGCTGGGTGGAGGGGGCCCATATAATGCTGTATGCAAGGAGTCCATGGAGGTCTGAAGGGCTGTATCAGCCTTACTGAAATGTTGTTGATCACTACCTTAAGAAAATAGTTGAAGCCCTGCAACCATCCAAGGGAACAACTGACTTATTACGAAAGATTGACGTCTATATATTGAGACGTTATGCTGTTGGTAACGTGTGATTTCGAATCACTTTATACAGTATCAACACCAGGACGGACTAAAACTGTGGATTTTTTTCTTTTATGGAAAACTTCGATCATGGATTTGCTACTTATTGTTGCAATTGTTGGAATTTGTACTCTTCCACAATTTTTTCCTGTTCAACGGTCCTTCTATCACCTGCAGCTCAGGTTACAGCTAGGGCGTAATGTGCCCTCATATGCAAATTTGTTCCTTGGGCTGTGGGAGAGAGACCTGTTGGAGAACGATTGGGATACCACTATGGACTGGTCATGTTTTGGGCCCGGTACATAGAGACATCCTGATCGTCTGGAGCTGCAACAATTTTTTGAGAGACTGAATCACAATCAACTCAACATCAAACTACATATAATGCAGACAAAGTAATGTGGTACAGAAAGGAAACCTCAGTTAACGCGCTACTCCACGACCGTCCTCACACCCCTCACACCTATCAATGCGTGCCCATAGGCCAATTCTTCCCATTAAAAGAATCTGCAGTTTTTTTAAGAAAACTGTTGTGAATCATGCAATTTGGTGCTTTCCCTACCACACTCAGTTCCTAGGGACATGTCATTAGATGGTAAAGAGTATTTCTAGACTGCACCAGATAAGTGCACCTGTCTGGCGAGGTTGTGGGTTCGAATCCCCCGCCTTGGACACTTGTACTGCAGTTATATGTTATTGCTTTATTGTACAGTAATGGTGGGCGTTTGCCGTACAAAAATATCATGACCGATAAAGTTCTCTAGTGGTTTTTTCTTTGGGGAGGTTTACAAGATTTAGGTCAACTGTGCCCAGTATGTTAACACATAAGTACCATGTAGATGCTTCCATAGAGACTGTGTCACCCAATCAGAGGCCTGATCAGAAATATATGCAACTGAGGTGTAACCAAGAAAACAAGCAGGTTCTTTTTGAAAAAAATGTTCCTAAATCCTGCATTGGATGCTTTCTCCCACCACTCTCCTGTTCCATAGGAGCATGTCATTGGCTGGTAAGAAGGATTTCCAGACAAGTGCACTTGTGTGGCGCTGAGGTTGTGGGTTCGAATCCCACCTTGAACAATTGCCACTGTAGCCACTATGGTAAGTGGTTTGATGTAATTAGATGGCGTAGGTCCGGCCACAGACATACATGACCCGTGAAAATTCTCCATGTTGTTTCTTTTAGGGTTGATTTTACAAGAATATAAACAGCTTGCCCTGATATTAACAATATGTGTCAGCCAATGAGAGAGGTCGCTCAGAAAATATACGCAAACGATGTGGGAACAAAGAGAAACAAGCAGGTTTGTTTTAAGAAAACTGTCCTGAATCCTGCAATTTTGGAGCTTTCCCTACCGCTCTCTGGTTATATACGGGTGGTTCATTGTTTGGTAAGAAGTATTTCCTGACTGCTCCAGATAGTGCACCTGTGTGGCGCTGACCGTTGAGGGTTCGAATCCCGCCTTTGACAATTGCCACTAGTTTTCTATGGTAAGTGATTCAATGTATAAGCATCGGCCCCCACACAGAAAAATCATGGACCCATGATGTTCTTTATTGTTCTTTGCTTTTGGGGGGAATTAGAAAATTTAAGACAGCTTGTACCTAATAAAGGCTTTCCATAGAAGACTGCAACAGCCAATCAGGGGGCCTGATCGAAATATATGCAAATGAGGTGTGACCAAGAAAACACACAGTTCTTTTATGAAACTGTTGTGAATCATGCATATTGGATGCTTTCCCAAACCACTCTCTTGTTCTCAGTAGCATGTCTTGGCTGGTAGAGATTTTCCAGACTGCTTCAGACAAGTGGACCTGTGTGGATGAGGTTGTGGGTTGATCCCCCTGGACAATTGCCACTGTAGTCACTAGAGTAAGATTTTTGATGTAGGTAGGGGGCGCGCCCAGGTAAATATCATGGACCCGTGAAGGTTATCCATTGCTTGTTTCTTTTGGGGTGATTTTACCAAATATAAGAAGCTATGCACTGATATTAGCAAATATGTATACTATAGACACTTCTATACATACGATTCAGCAATGGAGAGGTCACTTAGAAAATAAATGCCAGTGATGTGGGAACAAGAGAAACAGCAAGTTTCTTTTAAGAAACTGTACGAATCCTTCAATTTTGGTGCTTTCTCCTACCGACTCTCTAGTTCCATACGGGTTGTTCATTGGCTGGCCAAGTATTGCCGACTGCTCCCGATAGTGCACCTGTGTGGCGCTGAGGTTGTGGTTCGAATCCCCTTTGGCCACATTGCCACTGTATCTACTGTGTAAATGATTTGTTTATAATTAGGGCCAGCACACTGAAAATATCGGAGCCTATGACAGTTCTCTATTCTTGTTTTCTTTAGGGTGATTTTTACCAGAATATAAGACAGCTGTTTGACCCTGATATTAACCCCTTAAGGACGCAGCCATTTTGGCAGGTTAAGGCTCACAGCCCGATTTTTTGATTCTCTGACCTGGTCATACATTATAATGGTTAAAATAACTTTGGAACACTGTTACTTAGCAAAACGATGCTGAATTGTTTTTTTTTCCCCCACATGTTTACTGTCATTTTAGTGGTAAATTTGGCTGATAAGTTTTTGCGTTTTAGTTACAAAAAAAAGAAAATTGATAAATTTTTAGAAAATGTGCCATTTTCGACATTCACAAGCATTGCGGTTTTCCAGTCAGATCGATTTACCACCTCACTTACGTTCTGATAACATTTCCCATTTGTCTAACTTTCCTTTTCAATTCTATTTTTTGATATGTCTGGATATTTTATTTTGACGTCGCGAGCGGGCACGCGGCTTACAAAAAGATATCGCTTTTTCTTCGGATTTTCAGATGCTTTATTTTGGGGATAACTACATTTTTGGGAATTGAAATTTTACATATTTAAGCATCAAACCCCCATCTAATCTAAATCTACCGCATTTTTTCATCTCAGCTGTCTGGCACCCCTCAAGCTATCAGAAACCGCTTTTAACGAAGATTGTTAACCCCTTTAGATCTTCAATAGTAATTGAATCAATGGAGGTGGAAATTTAGAATGGTCAATTGGTTCCCTTATACGTTCAGTTAGCACTAAAATTTACACATTCCAATATAAAAGAGAAAACCCACATGACAATTTTGTTCTGCAATTTCTCCTTAGTACAGAGACCCCCCCCCACATATGTTGGCCGTTACTTTTTTTATGGGTCACAAGCGAGACGCTAGGGAAGGAGCGCCCTGCAGATCTGCAGATTTTAGTGTTCCCTCATTGCCCCTTTTGGAAGGCTATAAAATTTTCGCTTTTGCGTTATTGTGGCCATTTGATGTGCCATTTTTTTTGCGCGATTAGATGCTATGTCCATTGTTCCCATTTTGGGGTTGGTATCCACACCTATTGTGAAATTTAGGAACTTTTTTTTGAGGGCAGAGTAAAAAAGCATCAATTCTAGTACTGGATTTTTTACTCTTTCTTTTTTTGGTGTTCACCGTATATCCTAATAACCTGTTATCTTTAATTCTATTGTTCGATACAAATTACGGGGATACCATGACTTGAATATATTTTCTTACGATTTTACTAAAGTTGTCAAACAAAAACCCTAATGTGGGGAAAAATCTAATCATTTATGTATTGCCGTCTTTCAAGTGCATAAACAAACAATTTTTTTGTTTCTATTTTTTGGCTACATAGCGAGAGCTGGGTGATGGCTTATTTTTTGCGGGATCATGTTCGTGCTTTGCACCAGTAGTCATGTCGCAGTACACATGGTTTTTTGATCGCATTTACTATAGCATTTTTTGTGGATTGAATATCTAAAAATCATAATTTTTTGGGGTTTATAGCAGTTTTTTTTTTACACGGGGCGTTTATCGTGGGGGTTCAATAATGTTTACTTTTTCTTCTACGGGTTGTACGACGCTTGATACTATATTGTGGGGTTTTGTTATGATTTAGACTTTTTTTTTAGTTCTCTGGCTATTTAAATATGTTTTTGGGGGGGTTTTGGGCCATCTTATGATTTATTCCTTTAAGTTTTTATGAATAAACATTTTTTTTTTACTTTTTCACTTTTTTTATACATGGACATGAAAGCAATCATCTGATTGCTTCTTCATGAAATCTGCATAGCTCATGTATTGCATAGTATTATCAGTGTCATTCGATCCTATACACTTGCATGCTGCCACTGGTCCAGTAAGATGACGTCACAGAACGCCATCTTACCGGCAATTCTTGCAGGTAACTCATGGGGGTCCCATTCGGACCCAGAGTTGCTATAAGCAACGATCCCGGGCGCCCCCCCTAAAACGGTCGGGGGGGCCGATCGTCGGGGAAAGACCCCCAAGTCGATTTTAATGCCGCGTTCGCGCTGACTCGCGGCATTTTAACGGGTTCGCCCGCGCTCGGAGTCAGTACTGCCGATCGCATGGGGGGTGGTTTGTTTACACTGGGGTGCCGCTTATCATTCACCCCAAACACACCCGGCACCCTTGTTGCCCGATGCCGTTCGGCTCAGCATCTGAGCTGAACCGGCATGGGCTCAGCGGTCCTATATAATCGTACGCTGAGCGCTAAGAGTCATTGACTCAGCGTCGCTTATATCGTCCCGCGAGCTGGTAACGGTTTAAACAAATATGTGTCACCAATGAGAGAGTCCGCTCAGAAATATATCGCAAATGATGTGTGAAAAGAAACAAACAAGCAGGTTTGTTTTAAGAACTGTCCTGAATCCTGCAATTTTGGAGGCTATTCCCTACCGCTTTCCCTCTGGTAATTATACGGTGGATCACTTGTTGGGTAAGATGTTTTCTCGACTGCCCAGATAAGTGCACCTGTTGGCGCTGACGTTTGGTTTCGAATCCGCCTTGGACAATTGCCACTATAGTTCCTATTGGTAAGTATTTCAATGTAGTAGGCATTCGAGCACACAGAGAAATATCATGGACCATGAAAGTTCTTTATTTTTGTTTGCTTTTTTGGGGGAAATTGAAGAATTGATGGCAGTTTTACAATAGAGTACGAGACTGCGTTACCAATCAGGGGCCTGATTTGAAAATAATGCAAGGAGGTGTGACCAAAGAACAAACCAGTTCTTTTAAATAAAACTTTGTGAATCATGCAATTTGGATGCTTTCCCAAACACACTCACTCTCTTGTTCCTCAGTAGCATGCATTGGCTGGTAAGAGATATGACCAGAGAGAAACAGACAATGGACCTGTGTGACGATGAGGTTGTGGGTTCGAATCCGCCTTGGACAATTGTCACTGAATAGTAAGAGGTTTGATGTAGTAGGGAATGGGGGTCCACACAGAAAATATCTGGACCCCTGAAGTTCTCCATTGCTTGTTTTTCTTTTGGGTGATTTTACCAGAATATAAGGCATCTATCACTGATATTAGCAAATATGTATACTATAGACCACTTCTATACTACAGAGTCAGCCAATGAGAGAGGTCACTTAAAAATAAAATGCAGTGATGTGGGAACAAAGAAAACGCAGGTTTTCTTTTAAGAAAACTGTACTGAACCTTCAATTTGGTGCTTTCCCTACCACTCTCTAGTTCCATAACGGGTGTTCATATTGGCTGGCAAGAAGTATTTCTCCTGACTGCTCCCGATAAGTGCACTGTGTGCTCCTGAGGTTGTGGGTTCGAATCCCCTTTGGACACTTGCCTTTGTAGTTACTGTGGTAGTTGCTATGATGTCAGCTAAGTAGAAGCGGCCACACTGAAAATCATGACCCATGACGTTCCTATTCTTGTTTTTTCTTTTGGAGGATTTTAAAGGAATTTAAGACAGCTTGCCCCTGACAATCAGGGCCTGCACCAGCAATTGCGCATACTGGGCAATGCCGGGGCCCAGGTTGCTGGGTGGAGGGGGCCCATATAATGCTGTATGCAAGGAGTCCATGGAGGTCTGAAGGGCTGTATCTAGCCTTACTGAAAATGTTGTTGATCACTACCTTAAGAACAATACTTAAAGCCTGCCTCCTAACACACGGGATACACGACTATACAAAGTGACGGTCTATATATTGGAGACGTTAGCTGTTGGTACTAGTGATTCTCATTAACAAGTGGTCACACCGTACAATAAAGTGTGGATTTCCTTTTGATGGAAAACTCGATCATGATTTGCACCTTATTGTTTCATTGTTGGAATTTGTACTCTTCCACAATTTCTTCCTGTTCAACGGGTCCTTCTACTACAGCTCCATTTACAGCTATGGGGGCTAATGTGCCCTCATATGCAAATTGTTTCCTTGGGCTGTGGGAGAGAGACCTGTTGGGGAGACGATTGGATCCACTATGGACTGGTCATGTTTTGGGCCCGGTACTAGAAGACATCCTGAGTCGTCTGGAGCTGCAACAATTTTTGAGACTGAATCACAATCACTCAACATCAAACTAACATATATGCAGACACAGTAATGTGCTACAGAAACCGGAACTCAGTTAAAACGCGCTACCCACGCAAACGTCCTCACCAACTCCTCCACCCCCACAAACTATCAATGCTGTCCCATAGGCCAATTTCTTCGCATTAAAAGAATTGCGCATTTTTTAAGAAACTTTGTGAATCATGCATTTGGATGCTTTCCCTACCACACTCTAGTTCCATAGGACATGTCATTAGTATGGTATAGTATTTCCAGACTGCACCAGATAGTGCACCTGTCTGGCTCTGAGGTTGTGGGTTCGAATCCCGCCTTGGACACTTGCTACTGCGTTAGGTTAGGTGCTTTATTGTACTATTATTGGCATTAATTGGGATTGGGCGTTTCCGACAAAAAATATCATTGACCGATAAAAGTTCTCTATGTTTGTTTCTTTTGGGGAGGTTTACAAGAATTTAGTCAACTTGTGCCAGTATTTAACACATAAATCCCATGTAGCATGCTTCCATAGAGACTGTGTCAAGGCCAATCAGATGGCCTGATCCAAAAATAATTCAACTGAGGTGTGACCAAAGAAAGCAAGCAGTGCTTTGCTTGAAAAAAGTTCCTGAACTCCTGCATAATTTGGAGCTTCCCTACCACTCTCCTGTTCCATAGGAGCCATGTCATTGGCTGGTTAAGAAGGTTTCCAGGACAAGTGAACATGTGCGGCGACTGGAGGGTGTGGGTTGCGAAATCCCACCTTGGACAATTGACCACTGGAGCCCACTATGGTAAGTGTGTTTGACATTATTAGGTGGCCGGCCACACGACAATTCATGGACCCGTGAAAATTCTCCTTGTTGTTTCTTTTAGGGGTGATTTTACAGAATACTCAAAAACCTTTGCGCCATGGATTATTAACAATTGTGTCAGCCCAATGAGCAGAGGTCGCTCAGAAAATACCGCAAACATATGGTGGGAACAAAGAGAAACAGCAGGTTGTTGTTTTAAGAAAAAACTGTCCTGCAATCCTGCAATTTTGGACTTCTCCCTACCGCTCTACCTGGTTATATACAAGGGTGGTCATGTGTTTGGTAAGAAAGGCGTATTTCTCGACTGCTCCAGATAAGTTCAGCACCGTGTGGGCGACTGACGTTGTGGGTTCGAATCCGCACTGGACAAATGCACTATAGTTCCTATGGATAGGGTGGCTTCAAAATGTAAGTAGCATCGGCCAAACAGAAATATACATGACCATGATAGTTCTTCAAGTTCTTTTTCTTTGCTTTTTGGGGTGGGAAAATTAGAAGAATATTTAAGACGAGACAGTTTGTACCAGTAGAGCGCTTCCATAGAAAACGCACAGCCAATCAGGGAGCGGCCTGATCTGCAAAATATATGCAATAATGAGGTGTGACCCAAGAAACACGTCAGGGTTTTTCTTTTGAAACACCTGTTGTAATCATGCATATTGGAACCTCAGCGCCAGACAGGTGCACTTATCTGGTGCAGTCTGGAAATATTTCTTACCATCTAATGACATGTCCCTATGGAACTAGAGTGTGGTAGGGAAAGCATCCAAATTGCATGATTCACAACAGTTTTCTTAAAAAAACTGCAGATTCTTTTAATGCGAAGAAATTGGCCTATGGGCACAGCATTGATAGTTTGTGAGGGGTGTGAGGACGTTGCGTGGAGTAGCGCGTTAACTGAGGTTTCCTTTCTGTACACATTACTTGTCTGCATTATATGTTAGTTTGATGTTGAGTTGATTGTGATTCAGTCTCTCAAAAAATTGTTGCAGCTCCAGACGATCAGGATGTCTTCTATGTACCGGGCCCAAAACATGACCCAGTCCATAGTGGTATCCCAATCGTCTCCCAACAGGTCTCTCTCCCACAGCCCAAGGAACAAATTTGCATATGAGGGCACATTACGCCCCCATAGCTGTAACCTGGAGCTGTAGGTAGAAGGACCCGTTGAACAGGAAAAAATTGTGGAAGAGTACAAATTCCAACAATTGCAACAATAAAGTAGCAAATTCATGATCGAAGTTTTCCATCGAAAGAAAAAAATCCACAGCTTTCAGTCTGTCCTGGTGTTGAATACTTGTATAAAGTGATTCGACATCACACGTTACCAACAGCATAACGTCTCCAATATATAGACCGTCAATCTTTCGTAATAAGTCAGTTGTATCCCGTGTATAGGATTGCAGGGCTTCAACTATTTTCTTAAGGTAGTGATCAACAACATTTTCAGTAAGGCTAGATACAGCCCTTCAGACCTCCATGGACTCCTTGCATACAGCATTATATGGGCCCCCCTCCACCCAGCACCGCTGGGCCCAGGCACTTGCCCCAGTATGCGCAATGCTGGTGCAGGCCCTGATGTCAGGGTGCAAGCTGTCTTAAATTCCTGTAAAATCCCCTCCAAAAGAAAACAAGAATAGAGAACTGTCATGGGCTCATGATATTTTCAGTGTGGCCGCTCTTCTACTTACTGTACATCATAGCACTTACCACAGTAACTACAAAGGCAAGTGTCCAAAGCGGGATTCGAACCCACAACCTCAGCGCCACACAGGTGCACTTATCGGGAGCAGTCAGGAAATACTTCTTGCCAGCCAATGAACCACCCGTATGGAACTAGAGAGTGGTAGGGAAAGCACCAAATTGAAGGATTCAGTACAGTTTTCTTAAAAGAAACCTGCTTGTTTCTCTTGGTTCCCACATCACTGGCATTTATTTTCTAAGTGACCTCTCTCATTGGCTGACTCTGTATATATAGAATTGTCTATAGTATACATATTTGCTAATATCTGCGCATAGATGCCTTATATTCCGTTAAAATCACCCCAAAAAGAAACAAGCAATGGAGAACCTTCACGGGTCCATGATATTTTCTGTGTAACCGGCCCCCTACCTACATCAAACCTCTTACCATAGTGACTACAGTGGCAATTGTCCAAGGCGGGATTCGAACCCACAACCTCATCGTCACACAGGTCCACTTGTCTGGAGCAGTCTGGAAATATCTCTTACCGGCCAATGACATGCTACTGAGGAACAAGAGAGTGGTTTGGGAAAGCATCCAAATTGCATGATTCACAACAATTTTCATAAAAGAACCTGCTTGTTTTTCTTTGGTCACACCTCATTTGCATATATTTTCAGATCAGGCCCCCTGATTGGCTAACGCAGTCTCTACTTGGTACAAGCTGCCATCAATTCTTCTAATTTCCCCCCAAAAAGCAAACAACAATAAAGAACTATCATGGGTCCATGATATTTTCTGTGTGGCTGAATGCCTACTTACATTGAAATACTTAAAATAGGAACCATAGTGGCAATTGTCCAAGGCGGGATTTGAACCGACAACGTCAGCGCCACACAAATGCACTTGTCTGGAAATCCTTCTTACCAGCCAATGACATGCTCCTATGGTAGGGAAAGCATCCAAATTGCAAGATTCAGGAACATTTTTTTCAAAAGAACCTGCTTGCTTTTCTTTGGTCATATCTCAGTTGCATATATTTTCTGAGGAGGCCCTCTGATTGGCTGACACAGTCTCTATGGAAGCATCTACATGGTACATATGTGTTAATATACGGAAACACGTTGTCCTAAATTCTCGTTAAATCCGCAAAAGAAAACAACACTAGAGAACGTTTATGGGTAAATTATATTTTTTGTATGGCAAACGCACGATTTACTGTACATTTAAGCACCAACCATATTAACTGCAGTAGCAAGTGTCCAAGGTGGGATTCGAACCCACAACCTCAGCACCAGACAGGTGCACTTATCTGGTGCAGTCTGGAAATACTTCTTACCATCTAATGACATGTCCCTATAAAACTAGAGTGTGGTAGGGAAAGCATCCAAATTAAAGGATTTAGGAACGTTTTATTGAAAAGAGCATGCTTGTTTTTCTTTGTTCCCACATCATTTGCATATATTTTCTGAGTGACCTCTCTCATTGGCTGACACATATTTGTTAATATCAGGGCAAAGCTGTTTTATATTCTTGTAAAATCACCCCTAAAAGAAAACAACAATGGAGAACTTTCACAGGTCCATGATATTGTCTGTGTGGCCAGCCACCTAATTATATCAAATCACTTACCATAGTGACTACAGTGGCAATTGGCCAAGGTGGGATTCGAACCCACAACTTCAGCGCCACACAAGTGCACTTGTCTGGAAATCCTTCTTACCAGCCAATGACATGCTCCTATGGAACAGGAGAGTGGTAGGGAAAGCATCCAAATTGCAGGATTCAGGAACATTTTTTTCAAAAGAACCTGCTTGCTTTTCTTTGGTCACACCTCAGTTGCATATATTTTCTGATCAGGCCCTCTGATTGGCTGACACAGTCTCTATGGAAGCATCTACATGGTACTTATGTGTTAACATACTGGCACAAGTTGTCCAAAATTCTTGTAAAACCTGCAAAAGAAAACAACACTAGAGAACTTTTATGGGTCAATGATATTTTTTGTATAGCAAACGCCCGATTTACTGTACAATAAAGCACTAACCATATTAACTACAGTAGCAAGTGTCCAAGGCGGGATTCGAACCCACAACCGCAGCGCCAGACAGGTGCACTTATCTGGTGCAGTCTGGAAATACTTCTTACCATCTAATGACATGTCCCTATGGAACTAGAGTGTGGTAGGGAAAGCATCCAAATTAAAGGAGTTAGGAATGTTTTCTTGAAAAGAACCTGCTTGTTTTTCTTTGGTTGCACCTCATTTGCGTATACAGGCAGTCCCCGGGTTACGTACAAGATAGGGTCCAGAGGTTTGTTCTTAAGTTGAATTTGTATGTAAGTTGAAACTGTATATTTTATCATTGTAGATCCAGACAAAAAATATTTTGGCCCCAGTGACAATTGGAGTTTAAACATTTTTTGCTGTAATGGGACCAAGGATTATTAATAAAGCTTCATTACAGACACCTCACAGCTGATTATTGCAGTCTGGGACTATAATAAAGCATTCAGAGAGCTTCACCAGAGGTCAGAGGGGCTGTCTGTAACTATGGGTTGTCTGTAAGTCGGGTGTCCTTAAGTAGGGGACCACCTGTACTTTCTGAGCAAGCCCTCTGTTTGGCTGATGCTTCCTCTATGGAAGCACCTATACAGTACATGTACATGTGTGTTAATGTCAGGCAGGGTCTACTCCAGGTTTCAGTAAGCCCCTTGGTCACATAGCCTCACTGGGCCCCTTTGCAGTGAACTAATGAGGCAGCATCAAAAATACAGAAACTTAAACAGTCTTCTGTTCCCTAAAATATCATAGCAAAAAGCCCAGCACATGGTTATTTTATACAAACCCTAACAACACTCTATGTATTCACTATATACAGCCCTTCTGACCCCTGTGGACTGCTTACATATAGCCTTATGTGGGGCCCCCCAGCAACTCTAGGCCCAGGCACTTGCCCAGGTATGCCCAGTGCTGGCGCAGGCTCTGATGTCAGGGCGCAAGCTGTCTTAAATTCCTGTAAAATACCCCAAAAAGAAAACAAGAATAGAGAACTTTAATGGGCTCATGATATTTCCTGCGTGCCCGGTCTCCTTCTTACTGTACATCAGAGCACTTATTACAGTAACTACAAAGGCAAGTGTCCAAGGCAGGATTTGATCCCACAACCTCAGCGCCACACAGGTGCACTTATCTGGAGCAGTTTGGACTCTCCAGGCTTCTTTAGTCCAGTCAGTAAAAAGACTTGGCTGCACACTGCCACCATCTAGTGACCAAAAATTGGAGCTATATAGCATTCCTTCAACTCTAGGGGGACTTTTGTTGACATCTAGTGGTAAAAAGTGATAGTGCACACTTTATGTTGTTGCATTGAGGGCGATCATCTCTACTCCACTGCCATCTAGTGTTTGGAAAGTACAATTTATTATAGGGAGGATATCTGGTATAAATCTTTTAATTCATACAGAAATAGTAACTGTGTCTGGAAACATTGTGTATACCTTACTGTACTGAAAAGGTTTGAGAAGATTCAAGAAATAATTAAATTAAAAATAGAGTAAGACAAATTAATTTCACTATGAAACGTGACCTCATCCATGTGCATAAGGGTTTTTCGCGACAAAAGAGTTTTAAATAGACTGCCTGACATGCAAAACAATATTGACTGTTGATGAGCCCAGTCCAGGCATTGAAACGCATCTCAATTCTATGTATAGTGTTTAGCATATTTTTAACCCCTTAAATGGGTATTCTCATCTCGGCATTCAGTTTCATTAGTCTGCCATATATAAAGATTTCTTCAATTAGATGTTATTAAAAAAATGTACCTGTGTGAAGATAATTTCTCATAAATGTAGTCATATGGTCCCTTAGAAACAAGACTGTGTCCTTGGATATGACCACCTCTGCTGGAGTGATGGCATAAAGAAACAAAAGGATTTTGTATATTAAATGTCCGGGAGTTACTGCATGTCCTGCAGCCGTCCTGTGGTAATAATTGCTGAATCCAGGTGGTCAGGCAGGACTCAATAGCCCATGTCTAGCCACTGCTGCCAGAGTGTGGGGTGGTCGTAACCGAGGAAGCCATCTCGTTTTTGAGGAACAACATGGCTACATTTATGAGAAATTATCTTTACACAGGAATTTTTTTTTTAATAACATCCAATTGAAGAAATGTTTAAATATGGCAAATGAATTTAATTAAATGTGAATGCCCGGATGGGAATACCCCTTTAACGGCATGGCCCTTTTTATGTTTTGTGTTTTTTAATTTTTTGCTTCCAACCTTCAAATATCTATTAATTCTTTATTTTTCCATGTACAGTGCTGTGTGTGGACTGTGTGGGCTTGTTTTATGTGAAACCAATTGTACTTTCCAGTGACTGTATCTAATATTGCTTGCCGTGTACTGGGAAGCAGTAAAAAAAATTCTAAATTCAATGAAATTGGCGAAAAAAACACATTTGTGCCACTTTCTTGTAGGATCTATATTTATACCTTTCATATTTCATTCCAATTGTCACCTCCACGTTATTTCTTTGTATCACAGGGATACCAAATTTCTATAGGTTTTAATATGTGTTAATCGATTTAAAAAAATGAAAACTTTTAGTATAAAATAAAAAATCATAAAGTTGCCATATTCTGGCGCTAATAACTTTTTCACACTAGAGAATACCGATATGTTTATGGTCTCATTTTTTGCAAGATGAGATAACATTTTCATTGGTACTATTTTAGGGACTATACAACCTTTAGATCATTTTTTATTAAAAAAAAAAATTATTTGCGTTTCAAAATGACAAAAAAGTAGTGATCTGGATATTTGGATTATATTTTCTGTTACGGAATTAAACACCAGGAATAATCGTTTTTATATTTAGATAGATCAGACATTTTGGGATGCGGTGATACCGAACATTTACTTTTATATCAGTTCTAGGGAAAGGGGGATCGATTTGAACTTTTAGGTTTTTATATATTTATATTTTTATTTATTTTTTTACAATTTTTTAGACCGCCAATGGTACTTTAACCCTTGGGTGCCTGATCACTTCTACCATATAATACAGAACACCAGTATTGCACTATATGGTAGCTTTACTAGTGATCTCTAAGCATCTGCCTCCAGCTTAGAGATAAGGCTGAATGACAGGCTTGGGAATCTAGTATAGACTCATAGGGGCATATTTATCATACCCCGCCGCTGCATGTTCGCAGCCCGATACATCAAGAGTTGCCGACAGCAGCAAGTGCGCCAGCGCGGGGACAGTAACGCCCCGCGCCTGCCCACTCCCGAGCGGCCGCGCCCTCGGGGCAAATAATCGCAAAAGCTAGCAATAATCAGAGGCGTGGTGCAGAGGTCCTGATAAATATACCCCATAGTAACCGTTACTACCCCAGATGACCTCACAGGAGGCGGTGAACAAATCCAATATGGCAGCGCCCATGCCTCCACCAGCTTTACTGAGAGCATTTGCGCGGTTAACACCTGCGATTGGTGCCAGCCTTTGAGTCCACTATATCCACCTGCTCCCGACGTGCGCTGTACTATTAGTTATAGTATCGTGCACATTGGGAAGGATGTGCCTAAAACACTCTATTTTGGATATTAACATATATGTTGCCTATAGATATGCTTCCATAGAGACAGCATCTGCCAATCAGAGGGCTTTCTCAGAAATTATATGCAAATGAGGTTGTACCAAAGAAAAACAAGCATGTTCCTTTCAAGAAAAACAGTGTATAATCCAGCAATTTAAATGGGTTGTCCGAGAGTTATGAAAAAAAAACAAAAAGTGTCCGGGAGGGGGCTGCTTAAAAAAAACAGATGTACTTATCTTCCGAAGCCCTCTGGGTGTCTCACGCTGCTGTTGCTCTGGTCCGCGTGTAATGTTGCAGGGGAGACGACAGTCACACGTGCTGAATTGATCAATAAACTTTACTAAAGGATTAATGGATACAGAAAATGTCCATATAATGCAGATAATAATGTATCAGGTAATGGGTTTGATTTAGCCTCACTGCAGGAATGTGGGTCGGCAAGACGGGAGACTCCCTCTCTGATGCCATCTAGATCCACACTGTAGCCCCTTGTTACACGCGTGCCATGTAAACAAACATGGCTGCCGGAGCGGCTCTACTCATCTTCCGGCCGCTCGTGGCCAGCCACGCCTACCCGTCCCAGTTCACAGCACTGTGTATGCGGGCCGGACGGTTGTCGGGTCCGGCCGGAAGCTGAATTCAGCGCTGCTCCGGCAGCCATGTTCGTTTACATGGCGCGTGGACCGAAGCGACAGCAGCTCGGGACACCCGGAGGGCGTCGGAAGGTAAGTACATCTTTATTTTTTTAAGCAGCCCCTCCCAGCCACCTTTTGTTTTTTTCATAACTCTCGGACAACCCCTTTAAGTTCTTTCCCTACCCCTATTTTGATCCATAGGAGCATGTCATTGGCTGGTATCAGGGCCCTATAGCAGACTTCTGAATTGGGCCCCTTAAAAAATATACATATTTGTACACTCAGGGCTCCATCTGCCATGAGGCGAGATGAAAATTAACACATAAGTACCCTATAGACGCTTCAATAGAGACAGCGTCAGCTAATCAGAGGGCTTGCTCAGAAAATATACGCAAATGAGATGGGACCAAAGATAGACAAAAGGATAGACAAAGACAGTCGTCAACAAACCGAGCATTCCAGGATTTTGGAGTTATAATGCAGATTAGTGACGGGGCGGTAGTTAACAGTGCTATATGGGTCTCGGCTCATCCAGGTTGCACTGCGCGCCTCTGGTCACGTGACTGACGCGGCCTAACGTCAGGACTGCCAGCGCTGCGCCGGACAGGTATGCAGAGGGCATAACCGAAACACGTTGCAGGAACACAGGGGCGTAAGGAACAGAGAGGGGGGATCAGGGATGAGAAGTTTCCGGGTCTTTGAGAACTGAGTAATAGCAGTTGTAGCTACTGCCTGACAAGGCAACAGTTAACATTGTAATATGTGACTGTCCAATTATGTTATTGTAACACAAGCTGGAAGGTTAGTGGAGAAGTGCTACTACCTGACTAGGGAGTATATAAACCCCGGATGGGCGGAAGCACAGGGTCTTTTGCTAGATTCTGCAGACAGAACTAAACCTCAGGTTCTGTCTGCCACAGCCACTATCCTAATCCCAGGAAGTACAGGTGTCTCAGGCCATCTGTCTGGCACCCAGGACAAGTCCGGAGACTTAAGAGCAGAGCTGAGCTCCATAACCAGGATTCAGCTCCATCTGTACCGGCCCATCCTGAAAGTACTACCAGGATGCGTGTAACCTTCCTGTGGACTGGCTCTCCATGACTCTTCCAGCTTGAGAATCTGCTGTTAATCGTTGCCTGCTGTTCAATAATGAACTGTAAGTTGATTTGCACAACGTTGCCTCCGTCTGTTCCCTGGATACGGCTGTTTACCACCAAGGGATTCCTCATCCATTACCCAGTCCTTCGTGGATTGCAGCAGATGTGCATTCCGGTCGGACAATGCACCGGATCGGGCAGGACGGGTAAGTAAATGTGCCCCAATGTGTGTGAATTTGCTGTATGTGTGTTTATTCTGTATGTATAAACAGTGGGGCTTATTTACCAAGGGTCTCCAGGACGCATTTTCGTTGGGTTTCCCAACTTTTCAGGGATCGCGCGGGGGGTTGTGTCGTATGCTTTCACGCGGCACAAATTGCGGGGGCGGGCCGTTGGACGATCTGACGGATTCGGACTAAGCGCAGGATTTAACATTTAAATTTTTGTTGCAAGCCAAGCACTTACATGCACCGGGAAGAAGAAGGTGAGGGAGAGAGACCTGAGCGGAGTGGGACACATGCAGGATATATCGGGCGCAGGATCTACATGGATTGCACTTTTTAAACTTTATAGCCGGCGCAGGGAGGTACGCGCTCAGCGCTTACCATGCGCGCGGCTACATAGGAAGTGAGGAAAGGAGCCGCGCGCATGGTAAGCGCCGAGCGCGTACCTCCCTGCGCCGGCTATAAAGTTTAAAAAGTGTTTTAAACCGCAATACAGCGGTTTAAAACACTAACAAAAATAAACTCCGGCACCAGCTCACCCTGAGCTGGTGCTCGGTATTTCCATCTGAAACCTGCCACTTCAAGTGGTAGGTTTCCTTTAAGGCACACCGGCTTCTTTGGCTTAGAAAATTACACATAGCCAGGGCTGGATCTACATCGGCGGTTTTGGAGCACTTGCCCTGGATCAGTCCTCTCTCTATAGGGGCCCCTGCTGCTCCTAAGCCCATTCAACCAGCTGACATTGTAGATCCTGCCTCCACTCACACTCAGGTAGGCTCCAGGGGTCCTTTTCCCCGGATAACGTTACACCTGATCCCAAGTCTGCTCAGGGGCGGAGTCTCGCAGAATGTCGCAGCACTAAGTCTCTGGGCAGAGACTCGCTTTGCACGAAGTGGAGAGTCCTCATCCGGAGGCTTCTTGTGAGTGGGTAGGTCAAGTTTTACTTGCTGAAGCTATTTAATAATGTGGCAGTGGAAGAGCATCTCACACAGACATATATGTATCAGTGAATGGCAGGGGCGGACTGGCCATCCCATGGGTCAGGGGCCAGTGGAGCAGGAGAGAGTCAGGACCATGTGAAGGGGAGGGGGATGTGCTGCACAAACCCCTGTTCTCTCCTGTCTCTTTAGGCCTTGCAGAGTCTATGGGGCTCCAGGGGCCCAATAGATATCAGCTGTCCAAGTATGGAGCCTGATAAATACTATTAGCATCCCTTACTGACATGCAAATATTATATTGTACTAGGCCTTTAAGGCACTGACACCATAGAGTTTCAGCAGTGCAGGCAGAGCGACCTCTCCCTGCACCTTCTGTCTTACACAGACTGCCGATCTATGACTCGTACATCGGGCTGTCTGTGTCTCCACTGCAGCCGAGCAGAGGAGCAGAAGCTGAGGATGATCCTGTCGGCGCTGCCTACAGGGGGACTGAAAGGGGAGTGAGATTTTATTATTTTACTGTTAACTGCTATAATGGGCCGGCTTAAATAAACAGGGGGTGTAATGTGTATATATGCACAGAGGGTGTAATTTATACATAGAGGTGGCTATTGGGGGATGTTATTTATGCATAGACCCACTGTATAGGGCAGTGATGGCTAACCTATGGCACTGGTGCCAGAGGTGGCACTCAGAGCCCTTTCTGTGGGCACTCAGGTCATCACCAGAGATGACTGCAGGTATCTTCCTGCAGTCCCAGACAGCCCAGGACTTGATGTGCACAGAGCTATTTTAAAGTGACAGTTGTACCTGGGACTATTTTCTGCTTTATTGGTGTCCTCAGGGTGCTGCTATCAATGAAAACTGTGACAGAGAAGGGAGTATAAATCACTAATTAAATTTCTGTGTTGGCACTTTGCGATAAATAAGCGGGTCTTTGTTGTAGTTTGGGCACTCGGCCTCTAAAAGGTTTGCCATCACTGGTATAGGGTAATGGCGGGAGAGTAGAAGTTATATAGAATCACTGTATAGAGGGGAGGGGTTGTAATTTATATATAAAGAGAGCCAGTGTGTAGGGGTGGGAGGGGTAATTTATGTATAAAGCCCATGTATAGTGGAAATGGGAAATAATATACATAAAGGTGGTCCCCTACTTAAGGACACCTGACTCTGGATGCTTTACTTTAGTCCCAGGCTGCAATGATCAGCTGTAATGAGTCTGTAATGAAGCTTTACTGATAATCCTTGGTCCCATTACAGCAAAATAATTTTCAACTCCAATTGTCTCTGGGGAAAAAAAATGTTTGGTCTGGATCTAAAATTATAAAATATACAGTTTCGATTCACATACAAATTCAATTTAAGAACAAACCTCCGGAACCGATCTTGTATGTAACCCGGGGACTGCCTGTGTATATCTATACCTTTCTCTCTCTCTTTCTTTCTCTCTCTCTCTCTCTCTCTATCTATCTATCTATGATAGATGCAGTTTATAGATTATGTGGAGTTTAATTCATGCAAAGAGGACCAGGGGTGTCATTCATATTTAGATGAAGTGTAGAAGGAACGGGTAGTGTAATTTGTGTATAGATGCACTGTATAGAGCAGTGATGGCGAACCTTTTAGAGACAGAGTGCCCAAACTACAACCAAACCCACTTATTTAAATGCAAAGTGCCAACATTGCAATTTAAGGAGTAACATGTTGCTACCCGTTTTGCAACGGCTTTTAATTGTATTGGCGTCCTGAGGACACCAATACAGTTAACAGAAAGATGAGAAATTCAGACTGTCATTGTAACTTACAGGGTCCCCTAAATAGGAAGAATTTTGGGGCCCGGAGCAGGAGCTCCAATAACAATGCAGCCTTGTCTGCACTTCCTTGCTACTCCTGTTGTCCCAGACAGCTAAGGATGTGTAGCTTTACAAAAGCACTGACCATGGCACATCCTGGGTGGCCAGGGGCTGCACGAGGAGGTTTTGAGTCCTGTCTGTGCTGGGGTGATGGCCTGGGTGCCCACAAGGAGTGCTCTGAGTGCAACCTCTGGCACCTGTGCCATAGGTTCGCCATCACTGGTATAGAGGATGGGGGGGGGGGGGTGTAATTCATGTATAGACGCAGTGTATGAGGACGGAAGGGGGAGTAATTCATGCTACTAGACGCAGTGGTATAGAGGACAGGGGGGGGGTAATGTCATGTAAGAGCAGACGCTGTGCATGAGGAGCAGGCGGGGGTAATTCATGTATAGACGCTGTGTATAGAGGAGAAGGCGGGGGTAATTCATGTATAGACGCAGTGTATAGAGGACAGGGGGGGTAATTCATGTATAGACGCTGTGCATAGAGGAGAGGCGGGGGTAATTCATGTATAGACGCTGTGTATAGAGGAGAGGCGGGGGTAATTCATGTATAGACGCAGTGTATAGAGGACAGGGGGGTAATTCATGTATAGACGCAGTGTATAGAGGACAGGGGGGTAAATTCAATGGTAGAAGTACGCAGTGTATAAAGGATAGGGGGGGTAATTCATGTATAGAAGTAGACGCAGTGGTAATAGGAACGGGTGGGGGTGGGGTAATTCATGTATAGACGCTGTAAGAGACGGGGGGTAATTCATGTATAGATCGCAGTGTAAAGAGGAACGGGGGGTGTAATTCATGTATAAGTATATATAGAACGGGGGGGGGGGTAATTCATGTATAGACACAGTGGGGGAGATTTATCATAAGTCTCTTAGAGCAGAACTATTCTAGTTGGCCATGACAACCAAACAGAATTGAGCTTTCATTTTCCCACAGCTGTTTTTAAAATGAATAGGGGTTAATAGGGGTAGTTCATATATAGAGACAGTGTATAGAGGAACGAGGGGGGGGGGGGGGGGGGGGGGGGGGGGCGCAATTGTTGTATAGAGAATGGGGGGGGGGGGGGGGGGGGGGAATTCATATGTAGATGAAATGTGCTGGGGTCCTGTTCATTCATAAATGGGGGTGCCATTTATAGCTTTAGTAAGGAGGTGCTGTGTATATATATCTAGGTGCCATTATACTGTAAGTGACTGTGGTATCTTTAAAGGCATAGTGGAGATGCGCTGCCAAGAACATCACAGCTGGAGGAGTTACGGGCTGTAATGAAGAAAACAGTAAATGGTGAGTTATACAATTTTGCATTTAGTATTATTTTGCATTGCGGTATGGTGGTATTATTCAGTCATGATGTAATGGTAATGGTGCCGGTGTTATTCAGTCATGATGCGATGGTAATGGTAGCGGTGTGGTGGTATTATTCAGTCATGATGTAATGGTAACGGTGCGGTGTTATTCAATCATGATGCAGTGGTAATGGTAACGTGTGTTGGTATTATTCAGTCATGATCTAGTTGTAATGGTAGTGGTGTGGTGGTATTATTCAGTCATGATGCAGTGGTAATGGTAAGTGGTGGGGTGGTATTATTCCAGTCATGATGCGTGATAATGGTAGCAGTATTATTCAGTCATGCAGTGGTAATGGTAGCGGTGTGGTGGTATTATTCACTCATGATGCAGTGGTAATGTTAGCGGTATTGTAGTATTATTCAGTCATGATGCACTGGTAATGGTAGTGGTGTGTGGTATTATTCAGTCATGATGCCGTGATAATGGTATAGCAGTATTATTCCGTCATGCAGTGGTAATGGTAGCGGTGTGGTGGTATTATTCACTCATGATGCAGTGGTAATGGTAGCGGTGTCATTCAGTCATGATGCAGTGGTAATGGTAACGTGTGGTGGTATTATTCAGTCATGATGCAGTGGTAATGGTAGCGGTGTGGAGGTATTATTCAGTCATGATGCAGTGGTAATGGTAGCGGTGTGGAGTTATTATTCAGTCATGATCTAGTTGTAATGGTAGTGGTGTGGTGTATTTATTCAGTCATGATGCGTGGTATGTATGTGAGGGTGTGGGTGGTATTATTCAGTCATGATGCCGTGATAATGGTAGCAGTATTATTCAGTCATGCAGTGGTAATGGTAGCGTATGTAGTATATTCAGTCATGATGCAGTGGTATGGTAGCGGTGTCATTCAGTCATGATGCAATGGTAATGGTAACGTGTGGTGGTATTATTCATTCAGATGCAGTAGTAGGTGGCGGTATTGTAGTATTATTCATCATGATGCAGAGGTAATGGTAAGCGGTGCTATTATTCAGTCATGATGCAGTGGTAATGGTAGCGGTGTGGAGGTATTATTCAGTCATGATGCAGTGGTAATGGTAGTGGTGTGGTGGTATTATTCAGTCATGATGTAGTGGTAATGGTAGCAGTATTGTAGTATTATTCAATCATGATGCAGTGGTAATGGTAGCGGTGTGGAGGTATTATTCAGTCATGATGCAGGGGTAATGGTAGCGGTGTGGTGGTATTATTCACTCATGATGCAATGGTAATGGTAGCGGTATTTAGTATTATTCAGTCCATGATGCAGTGGTAATGGTAGCGGTGTCATTCAGTCATGATGCAATGGTAATGGTAACGTTGTGGTGGTATTATTCAGTCATGATGCAGTAGTAATGGTGGCGGTGTGGTGGTATTATTCAGTCATGATGCACAGAGTGTAATGGTAGGTCTGTATGTATTATTCAGTCATGATGCAGAGGTATGGTAGTGGTGTGGAGGTATTTCGTTCATGAATGCAGTGGTAGTGGTGTGGAGGTTATTATTCAGTCATGATGCAGTGGTAATGGTATGGTGTTGTGGTATATTCAGTCATGGGATGTAGTGGTAATGGTAGCGGTATTGTAGTATTATTCAATCATGATGCAGTGGTAATGGTAGCGGTGTGGAGGTATTATTCAGTCATGATGCAGTGGTAATGGTAGCGGTGTGGAGGTATTATTCAGTCATGATGCAGGGGTAATGGTAGCGGTGTGGAGTTATTATTCAGTCATGATGCAGTGGTAATGGTAGCAGTGGTGTGGTATTATTCAATCATGATGCAGTGGTAATGGTAGTGGTGTTGTGGTATTATTCAGTCATGATTGCGGTGGTAATGGTAGTGGTGGTTGTGGTATTATTCAGTACTCATGATGCAGTGGTAATGGTAGTAGTGTGGTGGTATTATTCAGTCATGATTTGCGTGGTAATGGGTAAGGTGTGGTTGTATATTTCAGTCATGATGCAGTGGTTTGTGGCTGTGGTGTGGTATTATCCAAATGATGCAGTGGTAATGGTAGTGGTGTGGAGGTATTATTCAGTCTTGATGCAGTGGTAATGGTAAGCAGTATTTGTGGTATTATTCAGTCATACAGTGGTAATGGTAGCGGTATTGCAGAATTCAGTCATGATGCAGAGAGGTAAGGTGTGGTGGTGGTGGGGGGGTATATGATATATGTGAGGGCAGTGTGGTCAGTGTGGTGTGAGGTGTATATACTCAAGTGTAAGCTGAATCGAGTATAAGCCGAGGCCCCTAATTTTAACACAAAAAACTTGAAAAACCTATTGACTCGAGTATATGCCTAGGGTGGGAAATGCATTGTTCACAGCCTCCAGTATATAGCCTGCCAGCCCCCTTGTAGTATATACCTGCAGCCACCCTTGTAGTATATAGCCTGCCAGCCCCCTTGTTAGTAAATATAGCCTGCCTGCCAGCCCCTTGTATATATAGAGCCTGCCTGCCAGCCCCCCTTGTAGTATATATAGCCTGCCTGCCAGCCCCCTTGTAGTATATAGCCTTGCCTGTCAATCCCCCTTGTAGATATAGCCCTGCCTCTGCCAGCCCCCTTGTAGTATATAGCCTGCCCGCCAGCCCCCGTCGTATATAGCCTCCTGCCAGCCCCCTTGTAGTATATAGCCTGCCTGCCAGCCCCCTTTTGTAGTATATAGCCTGCAAATGCCAGCCCCCTGTAGTATATAGCCTTGCCGCCACCCCTTAGTTATAGCCTCCTGCAGCCCCCTTGTAGTATATAGCCTGCCTGCCAGCCCCCTTGTAGTATATAGCCTGCCTGCCAGCCCCCTTGTAGTATATAGCCTTGCCCCTGCCCAGGCCCCCTTGTAGTATATAGCCTGCCTGCCCAGCCCCCCCTTGTAGTATATAGCCTGCCGCCACCCCCTTTTATTATATTAGCCTGCCTGCCAGCCCCCTTGTAGATTAGTATAGCGCCTGCCGCCAGCCCCTTTGTAGTATATAGCCTGCCTGCCAGCCCCGTCCTGTAGTATAAAGCCTGCTGCCAGCCCCCTTGTAGTATAATAGCCTGCCTGCCAGCCCCCTTGTAGTTATATAGCCTGCCTGCCAGCCCCCTTGTAGTATATATCCTGATAGCCTGCCTGCCAGCCCCCCTTGGTAGTAATAAGCCTTGCCTGCCAGCCCCTTGTAGTATATAGCCTGCCTGGCCAGCCCCTTGTAGTATATAGCCTGCCTGCCCCAAGCCCCGCTGGTAGTATATGCAGCCTGCCTGCCAGCCCCCTTGGTATTATATAGCCTGCCTGCCAGACCCCCCTGTTAGTATATAGCCTGCTGCCAGACCCCCTTGTAGTATAAGCCTGCCTGCCAGCCCCCTTGTAGTATATAGCCTGCCTGCCAGACCCCTTGTAGTATATAGCCTGCCTGCCAGACCCCTTGTAGTATATAGCCTGCCTGCCAGACCTCTTGTAGTATATAGCCTGCCTGCCAGCCCCCTTGTAGTATATAGCCTGCCTGCCAGACCCCTTGTAGTATATAGCCTGCCTGCCAGACCCCTTGTAGTATATAGCCAGCCAGCTCGTAAAAAAAATAAACTAAGTACTTACCATTCCAACGGCCCGAGAAGCTCCTTTTCCATCTTCATGTTTGTGGCAAGGCAGCGACAACTCCGTCTCTAGCGCCTCTTCTTTCTTCAGGCCGGCTCACACTGTGATGTCGCAGACAACTGTGTCGACATCACAGTTGTGCGCCGGTCGGGCCGTGCGCACTGAGTTGTCGCAGATCTGCAGCAGGCAGGAAGAAAGAAGAGACGCTGCAGATGGAGCTGTTGCGGACCAGCAGCGCACATGGAGATGGAAGAGGAGCTGCCCGGGCCATCGGAATAGTGAGCACTGAGTTTATATTTTTTTACATACCCGAGTATAAGCCAAGTGGGGAATTTTGAGCACAAAAATTGTTCTGAAAAACTCGGCTTATACTCGAGTATATACCGTATAATATATGTGGGGGGCAAAGTGTGGTCAGTTGTGGTGTGAGGGGTATATATGATATTTGTGGGGGGCACAGTGTGGTCAGTTGTGGTGTGAGGGGTATATATGATACATGTGGGGGCACAGTGGGGTCAGTTGTGGTGTAGGTGCAGTTTTTTAAATTTAACAGATGAAAGACAGGTGAATTTCATTTTGAACAGGAAACATGTTCAATAAATGTGTTTTCACTCACGTTTTATATTTTCTCAAAACTAATTGTGATGTCATTCGAGCTGCAACAGGTAAATTCAGGGCGGATTCCCACTTGTTGTTTTCAGATTTTTAAAAGGCACCAAAACGCAAGTGGGATGGGGTTTTCAAAATGAAATGTTTCAAAAGAAACGCATTTTCGCCATAAAACGCATTTTCGCCATACCTCATCCCACGCCTAAATGGTTTCAGGGTCCACAGTGTGGTCAGTGATGTGGTGTGTGGTTGGTGAGCTGTTGGTGTGAGGGGTATATATGATATATGTGAGGGGCACAGTGTGGTCAATTGTTGTGTGAGAAGTATATTTCATATATGTGGGGCACAGTGTGATCAGTTGTGGTGTGAGGGGTATATATAATATGTGGGGGCACAGTGTGGTCAGTTTTGGTGTGAGGGGTATATATGATATATGTGGGGGCACAGTGTGGACAATTGTGGTGTGAGGGGTATATATAATATATGTGGGGGCACAGTGTGGTCAGTTGTGGTGTTAGGGGTATATATGATATATGTGGGGGCACAGTGTGGTCAGTTATGGTTTGAGGGGTATATCTGATATATGTGGGGGCACAGTGTGGTCAGTTGTGGTGTGAGAAGTATATTTCATATATGTGGGGGCATAGTGGGGTCAGTTTTGGTGTGAGGGGTATATATGATACATGTGGGGGCACAGTAGGGTCAGTTGTGGTGTGAGGGGTATATATATTATACATGTAGGGGCACAGTGGGGTCAGTTCATGCTTCCCCCTATGGCAAGCAGTCCCAGTGCCTGCCACGAGTAGTAAAAGTGCCTACCCAGTAGTCACTTGCCTGCTCCAATAACCAATAGTCCCAGTGATGCCCCCAAAGCCAGTTTCACAGATACTGCCCCAAGTAGCCAGTAGTTGCTGTGCTTGCCCCCTTAATCATGGTTGCTCCCAGAATTGACAGTGATGCCCCCAGTAGCCAAAAGTCACTGTGCCTACTCGCAGTAGCCACAGAGCCTACCCAATAGCCAGTATTCAAAGAGCCTACACCCAGTATCCAGTAGTCACAGTGCTTCCTCGTGCCGGGTAAGGCATAAAGGTCCGGAGCCTGTGACCTACGAGCTAGGACCCGGCGCAGCCACACTTGAGTGAGATTGCACTGCTGACACTGGGGCCCGTCAGCTTCCCATCTCACAGGCCTCCTGTGTCCTGGAGGTCAGGCCACAAGGGGGAGCCAAATCGCAGCTTCCCCCCTGCTTGTTGCGTCGGTAATTTTTAACAACCGCTTCCCGCGAGCCGGATAGCCGGGCTTAACCCACCCCTGCATCTGTTATATGACAAGGCGCTGACCTTGTCATAAATTAGGTACACAGCCTTGCTAAAATTTACTCCATTAAGGGACTGGAGTAAATTGTAGAGCACCTTTGTGTTAGAAAACGAGAGTTAAAGTTAAGCAATTTTGGAAAGGTGTAGAAAAGTCCATTTATGCAAAGCTTTTTGCAGAAATGGTGTAGAAAAAGAAACAAATCGGGGCTATGTGTAATTTCCGAACAAAAAAGCCAGTGTGCCTAACAGGATTAGTATAGAGAAAGCCCTGGTGTCTTTGTTGTCCCAAAAAGGTGAGTTCTACTGACGGAAGAGAAGTCTGTAGAGGAATGAAAGAAAAAATAAAAGGTGGGAGGGTGGCTTCCTGCCTGGCAGGGCTATCAGGTGGGTGAGCTCATCATTTGCCTGGTGGCTGATTTTGGTCTCTGGGCTATGGGGGGCGGCTGGTGTGTCCGGGGCGCTGGGCTGGGGGCCCTGCTGCTCCCTGGCAGATGTGCATGATGCACATGGGTTCCAACCAGCTTCACCCTGAGACATGTCTGAGCTTCACCTGCTGCTGCTGAGCTCTCCATCCTGGCTAGCTCCAACCTTCCCTCCCAACTGATAAGGGTATGACTCTGTGTTTATATGCCGTTAATGACATATTCTTTTACCTTAGGGAGACCCTCCTTATGTCAAGAAAAGATAAAGGAGCAAAAGATAGACCAATGTAAATAGAAAATGGTGGTAATCCACCTAGCTGAATGGAAATTTGGAAAAATCCTGTAAAAGAAGGAACTTTTGGTGCCCTTGAGACACATTAGCTCATTTGCATATATGAGTGTTCCAGCATTCTGATTGGCTGATACCATCCTGAGGCTCCGCCCAGTCTATGGCCTGTACAATATGACAGCATTTATAGGTATTAAAGGGAAGGGATAGATGCCCTCCTATTCTGACTGACAAGCATGGTAGATTTCTCACTGGTCCGTTTAGGCGGCCATCCGGGGGCCTATGACCACCCGAAAGGTTAATTAAAGGGCTGACAAGAAAGCGAGTTCCCCTCTAGTGTTAGTTTTTTGTTGTTGTGTATGAAGTATATTTATGTAGAGCATGATTTGTGTGTGTTAGTATATCTGTATATAAGTGCATGGTGTGTGTGAGTATGTTAGTATATACATATGTGTGTATGTGGTAGTAGTGTGTATGCAAATAAATGATGTGTATATATATAAGCGGTAGCATATGGGTATGTGCATACAAATAGGTGTGTTTGTGTAGGTATATATGTGTATAGAGGCAAGTGTATGTGGATATTAGATATGAGACACTGCGTGCTCCGCTGCCATAGACCTCATATGGGGCTGTGATGCAGCGCAAATTGAGCGGTCGTATCACGGCCCCTATACGGTCATGTGTATGGGCCCCTATTGAGTTTATCTGTTTGCTTGTGTCTGCACTTTGGAGTAAGAGGGACCGTTTTGGTGGTTGTCCATTGTCACCATTACAATGCCCTTTTTATGCAATGATATTTTTCTACCAGCCTCCTTTTCCGACAGAAAAATTTCCCAATCCACAAGCTCATAGATCCCATTCCATCCTGTACTTGTCTCTCCTACTCGCTCTATTCCTTTGAGCCAGTCACGGAAAGAAGTTGTCCAGGCTCCTTTCCTCCGCCCCACTACCTGCATCAGTGACCCCATCCCCTCACATCTTGTACAGTCCCTCTCCCCAGCAGACACTTCTCCCAAACTTTTAATATCTCTCTTTCTTGTGGTGTCTGTACCTCCTCCTTCAAGCATGCTGTTGTAACCCAGTGAAAAAAAGAACCCTCCTGGACCCATATAGCCCTGTTAACTACCGACCAGTCTCTAATCTGCACTTTATCTCCAAAATCCTGGAATGCTCGTTTTGTTGACGACTAACTGCACTTGAAATGCATCACCCTCATCCACAAAGCTCTGCGTAGTGCTGCAGCTCCCTACCTCTCTTCTGTCATCTCGTCTACCGCCCAGCCTAGGCTATCAATCCTCGAGTGATCTAACATTACTTCTTCCTTAATTCCAACCTCACATCTCACTTCTTCCGAGCTACATCTATTTTCGGGGAATGCACTAGCTCGACCTATCAGGCTGATACCAAACTACCAAATGTTAGTCACCAATAACATACAACGTAACCAATGTACACAGTGCCTGCTCCATATAGCTAATAGTTACAGTACCTACCCCCAAAGTCAGTAAACCCAGGACCTGCCCCCGGTAGCCACAGTGCTTTCCCCCTATGGCAAGCAGTCCCAGTGCCTGCCACGAGTAGTAAAAGTGCCTACCCAGTAGTCACATTGCCTGCTCCAATAACCAATGTCACAGTGATGCCCCACAGACAGCATAGTCACAGATACTGCCCCAAGTAGCCAGTAGTTGCTGTCTTGCCCCCTTACATTTTGCTCCCAGAATTGACAGTGATGCCCCAGTAGCCAAAGTCACTGTGCCTACTCGCAGTAGCCCACAGAGCCTACCCAATAGCCAGTATTCAAAACCTACACCCAGTATCCAGTAGTCACAGTGCTTCCTCGTCCGGGTAAGGCATAGGTCCGGAGCCTGTGACCTACGAGGCTAGACCCGGCGCAGCCACACTTGATGAGATTGCACTGCTGACACTGGGGGGGCGCCGTCAGCTTCCCATCTCACGGCCTCCTGTGTCCTGGAGGTCAGGCCACAAGGAGGGAGCCAAATCGCAGCTTCCCCCTGCTTGTTGCGTCGTAAGAATTTTAACAACCGCTTCCCGCGAGCCGGATAGCATCGGGCTTAACCCACCCCTGCATCTGTTATATGACAAGGCGCTGACCTGTCATAATTAGTACACAGCCTTGCTAAAATTTACTCCATTAAGGGACTGGAGTAAATTGTAGGCACCTTTGTGTTAGAAAACGAGAGTTAAAGTTAAGCTTTTGGAAAGGTGTAGAAAAAGTCCATTTTGCAAAGCTTTTTGCAGAAATGGTGTAGAAAAAAGAAACATCGGGGCTATGTGTAATTTCCGAAGCCAAAAAAGCCAGTGTGCCTTAACAGGATTAGTATAGAGAAAGCCCTGGTGTCTTGTTAGGTCCCAAAAAGGGGAGTTCTACTGACGGAGAGAAGAGTCTGTAGAGGAATGAAAGAAAAAATAAAAGGTGGGAGGGTGGCTTCCTGCCTCAGGGCTATCAGGTGGGTGAGCTCATCATTTGCCTGGTGGCTGATGTTGGTCTCTGGGCTATGGGGGGCGGCTGGTGTGTCCGGGGGCGCTGGGCTGGGGGCCCTGCTGCTCCCTGGCAGATGTGCATGATGCACATGGGTTCCAACCTAGCTTCACCCTGAGACGTCTGAGCTTCACCTGCTGCTGCTGAGCTCTCCATCCTGGCTAGCTCCAACCTTCCCTCCCAACTGTATAAGGGTATGAGCTCTGTGTTTATATGCCGTTAATGACATATTCTTTTACCTTAGGGAGACCTCCCTTATGTCAAGAAAAGATAAAGAGCAAAAGATAGACCAATGTAAATAGAAAATGGTGGTAATCCACCTAGCTGGATGGAAAATTTGGAAAAATCCTGTAAAAGAAGGAACTTTGGTGCCTGAGACACATTAGCTCATTTGCATATATGAGTGTTCCAGCATTCTGATTGGCTGATACCATCCTGAGGCTCCGCCCAGTCTATGGCCTGTACAATATGACACATTTATAGGTATTAGGGAAGGGATAGAGCCCTCCTATTCTGACTGACAAGCATGGTAGATTCTCACTGGTCCGTTTTAGGCGGCCATCCGGGGGCCTATGACCACCCGAAAGGTTAATTAAAGGGCTGACAAGAAAGGCGATTTCCCTCTAGTGTTAGTTTTTGTTGTGTGTGTATGAAGTATATATGTTGTAGAGCATGATTTGGTGTGTTAGTATATCTGTATATAAGTGCATGTGTGTGTGAGTATGTTAGTATATACATATGTGTGTATTGTGGTATTATGTGTATGCAAATAATGATGTGTATATATATAAGCGGTAGCATATGGGTATGTGCATACAAATAGGTTTGTGTTGTAGGTATATATGTGTATAGAGGCAAGTTTATGTGGATATTAAGATATAAGACACTGCGTGCTCCGCTGCCATAGACCTCTATGGGGCTTGATGCAGCCGCAAATTGAGCGGTCGTATCACGGCCCCTAATACGGTCATGTGTATGGGCCCCTATTGAGTTTATCTGTTTGTCTTGTGTCTGCACTTTGGAGTAAGGAGGGACCGTTTTGGTGGTTCGTCAGTGTCACCATTACAAGGCCCTTTTTATGCAATGATATTTTCTACCAGCCTCCTTGTTTCCGACGAAAATTTCCCAATCCACAAGCTCCATAGATCCCATTCCATCCTGTACTTGTCTCTCCTACTCGCTCTATTCCTTTGAGCCAGTCACGGAGGAAGAAGTGTCCAGGCTCCTTTCCTCCCGCCCCACTACCTGCATCAGTGACCCCATCCCCTCACACTTGTACAGTCCCTCTCCCCGCAACACTTCTCCCAAACTTTTAATATCTCTCTTTCTTGTGGTGTCTGTACCTCCTCCTTCAAGCATGCTGTTGTAACCCGTGAAAAAAAGAACCCTCCTTGGACCCATATAGCACTGTTAACTACCGACCAGTCTCTAATCTGCACTTTATCTCCAAATCCTGGAATGCTCGTTTTGTTGACGACTAACTGCACTTGAAATGCATCACCCTCATCCACAAAGCTCTGCGTAGTGCTGCAGCTCCCTACCTCTCTTCTGTCATCTCAGTCTACCGCCCAGCCTATGCTAATCAATCCTCGAGTGATCTAACATTACTTTCTTCCTTAATTCCAACCTCACATTCACTTCTTCCGAGCTACATCTATTTTCGGGGAATGCATAGCTCGACCTATCAGGCTGATACCAAACTACCAAATGTTAGTCCC